>VUQS01028982.1:0-11248 GCA_015108495.1 Heterochromis multidens | reverse complement strand
TATTTGTAACAGGGACAGTGTACATTAATAAAGATTACTGTAAGTGTACTAGAGTTAGCCAAATTTTAAAAGCAGCCTTAAAACAAAAACATTTCACAATATCAACATTACAAAGACACAAAAGAAAAGAAAGAAAAGAAAGAAAAGACAGACATACCAAAGGGAAGCAAGATGGCGACAGGAAGAAACTGTCAACTCAGTGCTGACAAAACTGATTATCAGTCAGCCATGTCTTTAACTGATGTTTAGTGTTATGTGTTATGCTCTCTGATACTGATGTGTATAGAGTTCCATTGTTGCACAGCCTTTACAGTAGTCATTGTGTTGACAACTTTTACTTTAGTACTTGTTTTTACAAAGTAAAAGTACTTTGGCTAGTCTACCCCCATCTGATCCTTTTAAAGAGGCCTCTATGCTAAAGGTTTAGTGTAATGCTGTTGTCTGTTACTTGGCATTCTGTGTGGTAAACCAGTCACAGTCATACTTTATGTGGTTGACCAGCTGTGTGTGCTGTATGCTGTCTTCTGTTTTCCAGCCAGGCTTCTGTGTGGTTGACCCAATGTGTGGGGTGGGGACCATCTTAATAGAAGCTGCACAGGAGCACAAGGTCAGAAAAGAAATATTGTACTGTAGATCTTTCAAGTGTAGAAATGTCTAGAAAATTATGTTTTTAAGGTTTAAAAATGTGATCAGTCCCTGTTCCTGGGATCTTCAGGATGCCTGTTTCCTGGGTGTGGATATTGATGAAGAACAGCTGCAGAAGGCCAGTGAGAATATAGCATTTTCAGAGTTGGAAAACAGAATACACCTGCTGAAAGCTTCATCTCTGGGTAGGTCACCTGCACTAAATGATCACTAGAGTAAGCTAAATGTTATGTTATTATTAAATGTCTTACTTTCTTGCATTAACCTAATGTTCAGGTTCAGATACAGACAGCTGTTACCTCTTTAAAAGGTACCACCTGTCAGTCCAGTACAATGCAATTGATTGTAAGGAGCACCATGGATGCTCCTGTGTGCATGAATTAATCAAGTTAGTCAAACACGTGACTTAGCGAAAATACAGATACACATTAAAAAAAACGTTAGTATGCACACATTTCTGTGAATGTCATATATGTGACATGTTCAGTCTTATCAAACCTGTCTGTTTCTGTTTTTCAGGGTACAATTACTTATATAAGGTTAATTTTTATGGTTGCTTAGAGTACATTTCTTTTTTAATAGAGGAATTATATCTGCCGGAAGACTGACAACCATAAAGTAGCTTAAATAAAAAAAGGATTTAATTATAAATTAAATTTGTAACAATATTACAAATCTTTGAGAAGTTGAATCATGAATCTTAACTGATTTACTATACTTACTCCATACTGTATAAAACGCAGTTTTAAGAATTGAGACTCTTTCACGAAGCATGGCTACATTTTTTTTGGATTGGACTAAGTGAGTGGGAGGTTAGTGTGAAGCCTCCTGTCGTATATTAAATTACCTCTAGGTTTGTTTGTCCTCTTCCTGTGTGTGCAGCTCTGCCTCTGCCCAGCGCCAGTGTAGATGCTGTGATCTGTGACCTGCCATTTGGCAGAAAGTTTGGCTCCAGAATAGACATGGCTGCCAACTTGCCACTCATCCTGACAGAGATGGAGAGGTTTGTTCCTTTGTTTGTCACTTTCAATTGTTGCTTTTAGAATTGTTGAAAAAGAACTGTTTCTTGTATTCTGTGTGAATGTGTGTACTGTGGATTTTTAGCTTGTGAGTCACTTCACACATCAGTACACATACTGAGCCGTCTTTTTGTTCTGTTTTTTATAAGGAAAAAACACTTTTAATGCATAGATATACATTTTTATGCCATTATTGAAATAGGCACGGAAAGAAAGAGTTATAACTATTATAATAAATGTTTTGTGTCTAGAGTTCTCCGTCCTGGTGGCATCCTGGTTCTCCTTCTGAGTCCTCAGTTGTCCTGTCTACTCAAAAAACTTCTGATACAAAAAGACACTGGACCAACATCTAACCCTCAAACAAAGCCTCAAACTGGGATGCAAAACTGCCCGTCTCCTTCTGTATCTCCTTCTAAGAAGCAGACTTTCCAAATCCACCCTGGGGTCAAACCCTCACCAAGCCACGAAACCAATCCTCAACACAGTCTGCCTCTCACTGTGTCCTCTATGAAGCACCAAGCAACTTTCAGAGTCAGCTTAGGAGCAATAGATGGGCTTATTCATAAATATGTCAAAACAGACTGTTGACCAGTGTTGCAAGAAGTTATGTTTTAAGGCAGTTGGTTTGTTTTTCTTTGTTACTAACATGTAAAATAAGTGGCCATGTCGAAATGGCACAGTGTGTTATAACTACTTTGTAACATGTTTTTATTTGCCTACAGTTTTGAACTGGAAATTACATAAAGAAGTATATTATTGGAAACAGCTGACAAGTTCAATTGTATGATTTTTGAAAGTTTACAGGTATAGAGGTTTTGCTATCCCAATCCCCCAGCAGTGACTGACTTCTTAAACTGCATGACCTTCTTACCCTGCCTGTGGCACTCAACTCCAAGCTTCCTGGTTCTGAAGATGCAAATCTTTAAAAAGCAGTCCACAAGTGTTTCGTTTAAAAGATGGCTCAAAATTTTCACAAAACAGCCAAACAGTGCTATTTTTTGCCACAATTTTAATCAAACTGTGATAGATTGTACATTTCTTTTAAACCCCTTTCAGCTTAATAACACTGACACATCCACTCCTTTTTGTTTTTCTAATGAAGGAACATGCCATGGAGTGTGACTGTATGGCTCACATATGTGTTTTTAATGGACTACAGAGATCTTATGGTAAAAAATAGAACAGAAAATACTTTTGATTGTCATCAGTTAATTGTTGGATTGTTTAATCATTAGTTGACACTACTAGAAAATATGGAATATCCCAAAAACGGTAACAGGAAATGATGGGGTTGTTTTTCCTGCAACACAGACCCCCTCACTGTAAAGTTGCCATCTGCCACTGTTTAGCCCTGCTTAGCCCAGTTTTACAAGGGAGCCAAACAAGGCCGCCACAAAGCTTAGTGTTTTTCATTCATTTCATTTCCCCTACAGCTGCCTGTGCAAATTAGAAAATATGACTTTATTTTCATCATATAGTGAAATCAGTGTTGGTTTGGATTATAATTTGTATTTGTTTTTTTTTTCTGTTGCATTTTTTATGTTTGTCCATGCAAACAAATTATAAAGCGGTTTTTTAAAAATTATTTAATTGCAGCGTAATTACCACATTTGACTACTGAATCCTTTTCCAAAAACATCAACAACACGTCTCCCACATCAGACACCATGGAGAAGGTACGCCATGATGTCCATTGCGCATGCCCAATGCGCAGTGGAAGCCATGTTGGAGCTACATTGGACTCGGGCTGGGATTTTCTGACGCCGTATGTTTTTCTTTAAATATCTGCTCTCATACCTTGTCGGGGTTCGTCAACAGTGCGCGATCGGCGCCGTAATCGGCAGTGGAAATGATGAATTCCAGTGTCGACCTGTCCCGGCGGAATCCGCAGGAGGATTTCGAGCTTATCCAGAGGATAGGAAGCGGCACATACGGAGATGTGTACAAGGTAAAACTGCAGTGCGGAGTCACATAGTTCCATTTTCGGACACAGAGTAGTTAGACACTGCGAGCTTATTTACAGTCGTCCCTTCCTTCAGTGGTGTTATAACAGCATAGTGTAGTTTGTATAGTCGTAATCGGGTCGTTTCTAATATATTGTTGCGAGTCTGTTTTCGTTTTGATGTTTGCTGGTACAGTAATTAATTTGCTGCTCATGTTATAATTCCATTGTCGGACACACAGCTAAGGCTAGACTTCGCTGGTATTTATGATTATTGTTATTGGCCTTTTCTTCCGTGCTTGTATTGAGATTTGGACTAACATTATGATAATGTATTTTGGCTGCTAAAATTCCGGGTTAACACTTATTTAACGCCTAATATAAACCCTCGGCCGCGTACATTAATTCTTGGCTTTGTCGCGCACTGATCTTATTCACCTCCGTTTAAGTGAGTTTTTGCACAAATTGTGCGAGCGCTACGTCGACGTGCTTGTTTGCACTCGTTGGACTGTGACTGTGGTCTAAATATTGTTGTGAATAACAATAGTTAATGTTAAAGAAGAAGTAGGAGCGGTTGATACTTGTCCGGTAATAGACCTGCAGCCGCTTAGCTGTCCGACAACGGACTCGACTAACTTGATAGCATCAAGAAGCTAGCCAGACGTCTTCATGCTACGTGAGTACACTGTGGCAAGTAGTGAACACGCGGTGATTTGCTACCTTCACATGAACACACACTGAAACAGAGGCTGCCTACTAGTTTACTAGCTGTTCGTAATATCGTAGAGGTTTTACTAAACATGTAGCCTGGACAGAGACTGACAGCTGCCTGCCTTTGGCTAAAGCGCTCAGAGCAAGCTACAACAACAGCCGTGATATAAACACTTCGTATTGTTGTTGTTCACACTTTAACGTCAGTAAGGAGTAGTCGGATAGTATTTAAAGAGCTATGGCTTTACATTTCTGTGTAATCTGTGTGATACAGTTGGCCTTTTAGTTACACTTTACGAAGGCCCAGTGCTGGGAGCCCACAGCCTGTGATCCAAACTATAAGGCAGTTCCTGAATGCTTTGCAACTCCATCACAGTCTCAACGAGTGCGTCTGTGTTCGTTATATGTCACACAAAACAGCAGCAGTCATAGTCATATACCACAGTTTAGTAATATACACTGCAAAATCACAACAAACTTGTCATACATCACGCGAAATGACACAAAATATCATAAAAGGGTAAAGTAATGCTGCAGTACATGAAAACCAATGCCAACATATATAAATCTAAAACTGAGGACCATAGACATAAACAAGAAGCCCAATAGAAGCATACCGATTTTAAAGGGATCTTTTTATTTCATTGCTGAAATTTTTAGAGACATAATCTATCAGTCTTATCTGATCTGCCCTCTGTAGTAAATCAATAAGGTTACACAAGTTAACCATCTATACTCTTAGTTCTCAGTATACTCTCTCAGTTATGTATTTGTTTGTTTAGTAGTCACTCTGTTGTGGAATTTAACTGCTGTGTGAGGGAGGCGTTTTGCAGACTGGAGATTCATTAAACGCAGTAATAGGACTTGATGATGTTTGGTTAACCTCCAGGCTCTTTGTGGTAATTACAGGAATCCTAAAGACTAGAGATGTTAAATATTTCCAGTCTTTTTGAGCACACAGATGCAGTCCATTTGAAAAGTATATATTAAATAGTCCAGTATATGCCATTTGTATCCTCCTTTTGTGTGTGTGTGTGTGTGTGTGTGTGGTGGCACAATAGTGAAAACACACACACACACACACACACACCCCCGGTGCTCCTAATCTTGTTTGTTTCTAATTTAAGTTCAGTATCTTGCCTTGTCGCAGATAGATAGGTTGGCATCTCAGACCTGATTCCTCTTCCAAGCCTGGCACAAACAGCATATAGGTGATTAATGTGCACTAAAGTAACTTGAAAAACAGTTATAAAGGGTTAAAATGACACAACTACACAACATAAGTATGGCAGAATTATGAGTAAAGTTGTAATTTCTTGCTGGTAGCAGATTAATCTGCTGATAAGGCCGATATACTGTAGAAACCATTAATCATTATGTAGCTGATGGTCTATTTCACTGTTACAGCAGGGGGTTACTAAAAGACCTGAAACCTCTGGATTAAAGGATGTGCTTCTAAGCACCAAGGCACATGGTAAACCTCACCGATGCCTATATTTGGTTCTACTACTGTGTGAAAACGTGTGGCTTGGACAGGAATGTTTGAGCAGGAAATAAAGCATGAACTCTGCTAGCGTGTTTTCTCCTCTGTTTGTCGCCCTGCCTCTCGGTGTGTATCTATTACAAACTGTAGGAGGAGGACTGGCTGATGTTGAGACAGGCCTTCTTTCTAAAAGACCACACGTTTGATCCTCAAAAGAGAGTTCTTGCAGGGTAAATTTATACCTCAAATTTTTGTAAAGAGGGGAACCAGGATTTTGTGACGCTGCCAATACTGCATGCTGATCAGCAATATCTGTAAACTGGGCCATTTCAGGTCAAATATGTGCCAAGGGTTCAGATGTTTCTCCCAGGACCCTGTTAAGGATCCATGGTGGAAAATACCTTAAAATGCTGATCTCATATGAATAAAATGTTAACCTTCAAAGTAAAGTGACATAAAGTAGACATGAGGGTTGTAGCACAACCCTGAATCTGTGTAGTAAGTTGGGACAAGCCAGTATTTAATGCTGGTCAGTTTATCAGCGTTTGACACCATGTTATTTCCCCAGAAAGAAATAGCAGAAACTAAACATGGGATTACTGTTCTTGAACATAAATCATTATCCATGTGTTGATACTGGAAAAAAGCCTCCCTGCTCCTTCTGTATAAGAGATGGCAGTTTTGTCACCTCGATTCCCAAAAATAAACTGCTTCTCACCTTTGTGGATTACAGTGCCTTTGGAAAACAATAGGTATATTCAGTATTAACTTTCATGTTAAGAATTCCTGCAACATGATATCAGTAAACTGCACGCAACATACTTATGTTTACCAGTCTGTGGGGTGAGTCAAAGATAAGCCAACAGAAAAAATATATATATCTGACAATATTGACAAGCCCAGCTTTCTCTCACTACCTTTTTTATTGATTTGTCACCTAATTCTGGCCGAGCGGTGGACTACACTCTTCTTTTTAAGTCCTGCTTTATCATTTATACTGCTTCAATAAATGCAAGTGTCAGCTCAATATGTTGCTCTGAAGTCATAAAAAAACCTGTTCCAGAGGTACTGCTGCTGTAATACCTGCCCTCACTCTATTTGCTTTGACAGACAAAGCACAGACCAAGTATTCACAGGGTGACTTATGTTGTTTTAGTCTACACATTTTCTCGAGGTGATGCTGCTTGTAGCTTCAGATTGAGAAAGCAAGGAATCTTTACAAACATCCTTACGTCACGAGTTGGGAGTGATAGACCCGTCTCACTACTGCCATCGTCCGGTGTGCCAAGATGGAGACACCAAAGAAGAATGCATATCTGTGACACACCGGCGGCTTTGACAGTATTTGGCTCCTGGGAAATGAGAACAGGCTTATCATAAAAGTAATGCAAGCCCTTTGTCCCCTCATCCACAGTTGAAGCCATATTATGTGTCTTTCTTTGCACATTCCCTCACTTTTTAAACATATGTAAAGACTAATATCCATTAACCAGTTTTTGATATATGTGACGTCAATAATTTCCTCTGCCCAGACCTTGGTGTGTGTGGCACAGCTGGGCAGCCGTGGTCCAGGAATGCAGGAATCTTCACTTCCTCCGCATGTGTGTGTGTGTGTGTTCCTATTGTTTTACACTAGTCTAAAAGAGGAAGACGGTGGAGCAGTGAGTCGCAGTGCAACACATACACACAGAATAAGATGAATGTATCGTCACCTGCATAGACACACAAGCACAGATGGCTGTAGAGTCACAATTGAAGCTGCTGGTCCACAACCATCCTGTTTTTGTCCTTGTTCCTTCAGTTGTTTGCTCACTGAGGTGGAGTGTAAAGACCTCAGCCTGCGTACTCTCAAGCAACGCACAGTTCTTGAAGTCCTCTTGGGCCTCACATTGAGAATTTTAGTTACCATCTTGTATATCCACTCTGCAGGAGTTTGTGTGCCACTAGTGCACACTAATACTGACTGACTAACTTGCACGTTTACAGAGTAATTAATGATGGATTGCAGTAGCAAGGAACAAAATTACTCGTGCTAGTAATGACAACATTGTGACTTTTCAGGCAGCATGGCATATACTGTAGTTTGGTTTCTGTGTTACAGTAGTTGTAATACTTTATGGTAATTCAAATATGCAAGGGTCTGAGTGATGTAAATTTTGAGGGTGTATGTGAGTCTCTGTGCAGACGTCCACATACATACAGTCAATCTGTTGTGGCAAGTCAGCGCTGCCATTATGCCACAAGAGTGCCATGGCATGGTAACTAAACATCCATGAGGTGTTAGTAGGTGTTAATCCTGACCTTAATGTTGCTAAAAAATGCTAAGATTAAAAGGCTGTTGCGTGCAGTCAAGTAAGGATCACATTAAAACCAGAAAAACACAGTTTTTCTGACACAGTTTTGTTCGCTTCTTTGCACAGCTGCAAATCACACCAGGATCATCCAGCCTGCACGGGGTCTTTTATTTTGAAATTGGACTGTATTTTCAGTCTTCCTGCTCTTCTCATTTGCTATGTGTAGCTTGACGTGGCTTTGGTTAAAAACTCTGGGATGCTTCAGAAACACACAGTGGTTCATCTGGTGGAAGAACAAGCATCATCTTCAATTGGTGCGATCAGCTCCATCAGCCATGTCCAAGCCAGAGCACGACACAGACGTTCCCGGTGGATTCCTGGGGTTAGTGTGATCAAAGGTTTTCAGTGTAGACATAATCACTCTTCTTTTAGGGAGTGCAGAATTAAAATGATTTGTTTAACAGGTGAAGTCAGCACTCTTGTGAAACACTTTCTAATCATTGTTCTGTACAGACTGTCAAAATTGACATGTTGGTTTCTTGCTCAAAGCATTTTAACTATGTAAACAAGTCACCAAGCCAGAGTGGTTGGCAAAATCTTGAGCAAGGGTGTAACCAGCTATTTAAAGTTTAGTTAAACCAGGTTAATACAGGTCCATACACAATCCTGTAGGCTGGAGTCGATCATTTTGTTAAATCCTAAATGAGTAATAAAAAGTCTGCCAGGATAAGCTGTTGGTTTGCACAATCCACACAGTGAGTGGTACGACTCTATAAGCTAGTTCAAGACAAAAGAAGTCATGGTGTGACGTGAAGCCTGTGGGCCTTCCCTTGCAAAGCAACATATCTGCAGTATTTGCTGCATATGAAATGGAAAACTTCCACTCAGCAGGTTTAGCTCTTTTAAATTAGAGGAGCTGCTACTGTAAGTCATAAAATCTAACAAATGAATTACTTTATGAAATTGTTTCACTTGATTTGACTCTTGTATGTGGATCTTGCACGTTTTGTTAATGCATCTTTTATTGTTTGTATTATTTTTGTCATTTTAAATACTTGATGCCATTGAAAATGAGGGCTAACGTCTAAATAAAAATTAAGTCAAACCGGCCAACATTAAAGCTAATGAAAGGCCACTATGAAAGCAAAGAAAGTTAGTTATTACTTAGGACTTCCCCACATGTGGTTGCCAGTTTCTTTGCTTAACCATGACACAGAAACAAACATAAAACTTGAGGAGTAATACAGATTTATATTCCTGGCAACAAGCTGAAGTTTGGACTGTGTGAATTTGACTAGTCTTTGACAGAAATGTCTGTTTGGATTGGGTTATATTTGTGTGTCTGCCGCCTACACCAATTGTTTTAAATACAGCAGGGGTAGTTTTACTCTCTTCAGCAGTAATATGTCACTCAAATTTATAGGCGCCTCTTTACTAAAAACTAGGACGGCCTTAGATCTCTGAGTGTTGTTTGGATACCCTGTTGATTATACCTCTGCCAGATTACAGCACTTCTTCTGAAGATGATCAGTAAATCCTGGCACCATTGTAGAAAAAGTGTCAAATCCTATTTCAAGATGTGATGATATTGAGTCCTCAAACCTGGCTTGGGCTAAATGCCAAACTCTTCTGGGAGGAATTTTTATGTCTGTTTTGAGTATCGTTGCTTCTGTTATGAGTACATGTAGTTTTTCTATGACTCCACTAACACTGCAGCTGCATACACATAATGTACATATTTATTACAGACGTTTGGGTAGGTCAGTGTTACAGCAGTGTGTGAGGTGCGTGGTATGCGACTTCACAGGGTGGCACTAAATGTTGATGCCACTGATGTGAAGTATACTGATGATTTGCAACATACATAGAGAGTAAGACTTTGAGTACTTAAAAGAAAGAACATTTGAAGTGGACTTGAGAAGTTCTGGATGATTCTGTTTGTGTGTCTGTGCGTTTATGGGTGTTTTACTTGAGTGAGTGTGTATTTTGTTAAAAGACAGGTGTACAAATTAAGCACACTCCACTGCATTCGGCTTTCACCTCACCTGTTCCCCTCCTGGGGCCATGTGTTTCTAATGGCTCAGCCATGTAGTTAATTAGGCTGAACCTTTTGAGAAAACAAGCTATGGAGTGGCACTTTAACCATTTTGACAGACAAAATATTTTACTTACGGAACATCATCTTTTCAATTTAACCCACAGACTAGTCAGCGGGTTAGGAAAGTTAAAGCCTGGAGAAGTCTTTTAAAAGTTGCATAAGCTTTTAATTTTTTTCCAGTGGGTTTAAAGTGGTTCAAGCTTCATCTCTTAACCAGCAAAGGAAAAGATCATATTTATTGTCTTTAAAAAAGTGAGAATCTTAAGGCAGAATTAAGATGAAAATTGAGAAATTAATGTTAATCAGCAAAATAAAAGCAGAAAGTCTGAAGTCATGAACTCGGCATTACTTAATGCACTGGTTATCTTAAAGTTCAGTGAAGCGTGGTGGTAATTGGAAGGACAACCTAAATCTCTTGGAGAAATCTTGTCAAAGGAAGTAAATGGCTAACTACTATTGTAATTATTGCCCCAGGCCAGGCATTAACTCCACCACTTTTGCAGTGGTGCTGCTCAGTGGCTTTTAGCAGAAGGAGCTGATTATAGTGGATCACTCTTACATGGAAGTGTTTTAGTTGTGAGTTGGTTTTTTTTCTGTAAAGTTCAGAGTTTGAAAAAGTTAGACACATTGAAGATGAGATGGTAAGATCCTAACTGCAACATCCAGCAGAAAAGTTTATGGAGACAGGAGAGGATGGGGATCTGAAGCACTAATATCAAAGGTTATTCAAGGATAAACTGTGCCATACAAAGAAAAAACCATATATAACCAAGATTTGGAAATGCTGTCTCTGGGCCAAAGATCATTTAAGATGGACTGAGTGAAGTTCTGTGGTCTGACCAGTCAACATTTGAAACTGACTTAAAAATTTCTCCCTGCGAGCTAAAGAGGAGTAGGACCTTACGACTTGTTATTAATGCACAGTTCAAAAACCACTGTCTGTGATAGTGTGGCACATCTGTAAAAGCACAATTAATGCCAAACAATGTATACAGATTTTGGAGCCACATTTGTTGTCTTGCCTATTTCAGCAAGACAGTGCCAAATCTCGTTCTT
>VUQS01028980.1:12773-24929 GCA_015108495.1 Heterochromis multidens | reverse complement strand
CCGCTCCATACCTCTCTCATGCTGTTCTGCTGGAGTTTCCACTCCAGCTTTCTCCTATAATTGTCCTTAGCCTCTCTGATCTTGCCCCTCAATAATCCCAGAACCGTTCTCACCTCCTCTCTATTGACCACTCTGAAGACCCTCTTCTTGTTGTTGAGGAGGGCTTTGATGTCCTTACTTACCCATGGCTTGTTATTTGGGCAACAATGGACAGTTCAAGCTGGGACAATAGAGTCAGTGCAGAATGTTATGTAATCAGTGATACACTCAGTAAGCCCATTGATGTCCTCACCGTGGGGCTCACAAAGTGCCTGCCAGTCTGTCACCTCAAAACAGCCCTGTAGCTACACCAAGGCCTCCTCCGACCACCTCCTTATACTCCTTTCGGTCACAGGCTCCCTCTTCACAACAGGCAAATAGCAGGGGGTGAGGTGATTAGCATACAGTAGGTCTAAAATTCTCTCCCCCCTGGTGGGACAGGCCACATACTGTGTGAAGGTTGGAAATGTAGCGTCCAAGGTAACATGGTTGAAGTCACCTGAGATAGTTATGAAGGCACTCAGGTGCTGAGTTTGTAACCGGGCTATGACAGAATGAACAATGTCACAAGCAGCTGTGGGGTTATCAGAGGGAGGAACATAAACAGTCACCAAGATCACCTGGGGAAATTCCCTGGGCAAATAATACGGCCTGAGTCCAACAGCGCACAGTTCAATGTCCAGGCAACAAATCCACTCTTTTATTAATATATGAGCGGGGTTACACCATCGGTGTTTAATAAGAATGGCAAGCCCCCCTCCTTTCTGCTTACCGCTGGCAGAGCTGTCCCTGTCGGCCCAAACAGTGTGGAAGCCTTCAACAGATGTGTTGTCATCGGGAATATCCTGGTTCAGCCATGATTCAGTGAAGCACATCAGGCTACACTCCCGATACTCCCTCTTACTCCGGGCTAGCGCTGTTAGCTCATCCACCTTGTTAGCCAGTGACCTAACGTTCCCCATTATAACAGATGGGAGACACGGCTTATACCTCTGCTGTCTCACCATCTCCCTCTTTCTCCTCTTCTGTACGCCACCTCTGCATCCACTGTGTTTTTTCCTCCAGATTTCAGCTGGTATGTCCCTAGTTTTAGTCGACAAGCCGGCCTCAGGGCGATCAGCTGATCCCTGGTGTAAACAAAGCGTCCCTGCTACACTCAATGAAAGCAACAGTTCCGCAGCGATAACAAGGACAGAAACACTCAACCCACATGTTTGAGAGAACACTATTTAAAACAAACTAAAAACTCTACAAATAATAAGTAAAAGATATTTAAAAGTATGGGGGAAAAAACAGGAGCAACTGAAACAGGCTGCATGCTGGTTGATGCATGCGCACGAAGTTTCCTGTTACAGGCCAAAGATATGCATGCTTGGTTAATCTGTGATTCCAAATTGGCTGTACAGTAGGTGTTAATGTGAGAGCACTTAGTTTCCCAATAACATGGCAGGCACAGACCCAATACCATATTTGGAAAAGAAGACAGATTTGTCTGCTAAGGCAAGGGCTGGATAGATACCTTAGCCTGAGGCATCCATAATTCACTGTGATATTAACTTGGATGTTAATTTTAGACTTCAAAAAACCGGCCTTAAAAAATGTATTTACCAGAGACACTGAGCAGTTGACTCCCTGCAGTGTCTTTCAGTACAACAGAAAGCTTAACAAGACAAAACAGCATGCGACATTCAGTCAAAACAGCCACTAATAATGCATAACTTTAAGCATTTATAAAAATTTAAATGGGTAGTGTTACACCTCGGTCCCCGTCCCCAGAACCAGAAGTCCAGCTGTAATTCACAATTAAAGGTGTGGTTTTTTGATTACTCTTTGTCAGAAGAACAATACCAAAAACTGAAACCATAGGCTCCAGGGTGAACCAAAGCCAAAATAACAAACAAAACCAGCTATAGTCCAAGAAGAAATGCTACCTAAACCCTATGTGACACAAAACCAAACAAAAGACAGGACCTATCCCTAACTCCCTAGCTCAGCAAAACACAAGAGAAAACTATGCAAAATAAAGAGGAAGTTCACCCCTTCTGCTTCAGTGATATTTACAAAGTGGGTGGATTGAGCTACAAGAACACTATATACAAACCGAGGTTTCTCTCAGGAAAACACACATGCCCAGTTTGATGCCAATGATATTGAACACTGTAGACCAAACCCCATGATTGTACATATTGCATCTGCTTAAACACACTTCATGAAACAGTTTACCTCATATTATTCATAATTATCTACGTATTAATCTGTGTCGAGCTAATATTTGTCATCAACATATATGATCATCAAGATCATAAAAACCTGATTCTCCTCTGATTAAAGCCATATTACACAGCCACAGAAAATGTGTTTGCCTTAATATGTGTATGCATTTTTTTGTTACTGCGTATTAAATCCAAAGAAAATGTCATATTCAAGATGTCACACCTCACTGCTCATATTTATTTAATTGCCCCAAGAAAACTATTTCAGCGAGCCATTCATCAAACATAATGAATTGTCAGATTTTATTAAAGGAAGTGGTAATGGAGACCCTCAGAGGTTACTTTGTTTACTGGCGGATATCTGTGTACATTCAATTACATTCTGATGGAAAACAGGAAGGCTTTGCCTAATGAAGCCTCGAATCTTGTCGGGCTCCTGCTTAAATGAATTATAATAAGACAAAAAAAGGCAGCAATTACAGCTAGGCTTTTTGTGGTTTGTAATGCTGCACATGTGCATGTGTGTGTATGGTTGTGCAGTCTTGTCAGTATTTAAGTGTAATTCAGAACAATCTTGTCCTGATTACACACACCTGATGTGAATGCAAACACAGACACAATGGGACTTCAAGCTTTTTTGAAATAATTTTGCAAGTGATGATTAGATCTATATACAAACTGGATGTACAAAGTTCTTTTTTGTGTCACCCTTTAAAAGTGACACAAAAGAAAATATAGTTCTATTTGTCATGACAGTTGACCCAGTGTTTCGGGACTTTCTAGTGTCTATGTGAATATTCTATGTTGTTTCTTGATTTGTTTAATGTTTATTCTTAATATATTTGATCTGGTATTCAGTTCTTAGTTACCTTAGTTTATTCTTTCCTCAGTGTTCCCCATCCTTTTGTGTCAAGTCTCCTGTGTTTAGTTATTTGTGTGTCTCCCCAGTTGTGTCCCTGTGTCTGTTTGGTCCTTCTGTGACCTGTCTCTGTAGTTTGTCTTGTTTCCCCAGTCAGTCATGTCTCCATGTTTGTTTCCCTTTTTTGTCTGTCACGTTTGTGTGTCTTAGTCTCTGTCTGTGTTTCCTGTCTTATTGTGATAGTCTCTTGTCTTGTGTGCATCATGTTCAGTTTTGCTTCGACTTGTGTCATTAAGTGTATTCAGTTCAGCTGTGTTCCCATTTGTCTCCACTTCCCCGAATCACCTGCCTGTGTATTTATTTTCTCAGTCTCCCTTTGTCCCTTATTAGAGCTACAGGTCACCTTCCCCCTCGTGTCTGTTTCCTAGTGTAATTCCTCAGTGTAGCCTTCTGTTAGTTTTTCAGTTCCCTTTATATTCTTTGCATTTTGTATCTAGATCATTGGCCTAAATAAACGGCTTGTTTTTTTTGTTAACCATCGTCTGCCTGAGAGTCTGCACTTGGGTCCTCTTCTCCACACTACATACATGACACTATTTGCCTTTATGCCTCAGGAAGAGACAAAGTTTGAAAAGGCTTGGAATGATAGTGGACTTCTCTGTCCATCTGAGCTTCTTGTACAGGACAGTGACATTTCATATCTTGGGCTTTTAACATTTACATCCCACAGTTATTCTGAAAAAAATATTGTTGTAGACTACTCTGATTTTATGCATTATGATCATTAGGTCACTGTACATAAACATTTCATCCACAAATGCAAGTAAAAAATCTGCAATGCAAAGAAAAAGGGATTTTAGAAACAAGATTCTGTCATATTTGGGCTCAAATTGGTCTCAGAAACCAATTTGCAATCAGCAAACTGTCAGCAGTTTTACAATGTTTACTGAGAAGGAGAAATGAATTAATGGAAAGCAGGTAAGTGGCTCGAGAAGGTGACCTTTCAGCAGGAATGTGACCAGGCCCCTAAAGCCAGATTTTGGCTTATCCAGTCAACTTCAGGATTAACCCTGGGTTTTCTGTACTACAAAGGTGGTTCACTTCTTACTTGGGTAAATCGCCATGGTAACTTATGCTGTGAACCTAACCTGTTCCGGAGCAGGTTAGGTTCCAGATTATATAGCAACAGGTATGAAATCACCGCCTACATACATAGCCTGTATGTCGACTAAGTCTACATACAAATTTGTTTGAAATCTGTTTTTATATTTATTCTTTACTCTCAAACCCTTAAACATCACCGAGTCTGCAGCTGAGAAAATAAAAAACTGTCGGGAGCAGGTTATAGTCAGAGTTTCGCTTTAAAATCAGCTGAAGCGCCACTTTTCACGGATTTGTTTATTTCCAGCATGTTTAAAGCACAGTATAGATTCTCTGCTGGGGGAATATGTTTTGTATGTGCAGCTTGTTAAGCTGTACCTAAAACCACTGAATGAAGCACAAACTGTACGTTGCACTGTCGTGGGAATGTCCACGTATTCATTTGGATAAATTAGAAAATGTCTAAATGTTGTTCTACTTGATTCTAATCTGCTGCAGGGTCTCTTTCACACTGCTGGAAACACAGAACACACACCAAGAATACCTGTTCAATCAATCAAATTAATTTCACTTTGATCTGTGACAAACTGCAAAGATTTCCATGTCTCCTTTATTAGGATGTGGGACAGTAAGCTTTAATGTTTAAATGAATCCAGTTTCAGAGCTCTAATGTGCAGCAGTCACCTTAGAAATAAACTGCAGCACTGAAAGCACACTCAGCCACAAAATCATTAATTGGAATTCAAATCTTTATTTTTTATTCTCTGTGCACTAAATCACCAGATTAACAATTTCCTGCAGCATTCATCTCTTGTCTTTTTTACAACAGTGTTGCATTTTACTGGTATATTTTTTTATTGAATTTTAATCACCATTTGATAATGTCTCTGCAGTAGGTGACACTCATAGCGATAATTTTTGTGTGTGTGACCGTTTATCCCGATCGCCAATGTTAGAGTAAGTGAATCCAGATAACGGAAAGATACCCACCATCAGCAACAGTGGCTGCTGATGGTGATAGCAAAACTTCTCAGGTAAGCAGGAATCCAGGTGAACAGGTTTACAGGATGGACCGCTAGGAAGGAGACAGAAACAGGGTTAAGGAACAAAGAGCACAAGAACTGGCAGGTAACACAGAGGGCCTAATTACCACTATATTGGCATCAACCATCTGACAGAGAGCAGCAGCACCATCAGTCATTAAATACCAAGAGCCTGATGAAATAACTTGGAGAAGGTGCAGGAAGGACAACCACTAACAACTTATGGTGTCATTTCCTAACATTTACCATATAAATCGTAATGTGAGACACTTAATGACACAGTAGAACTAAAGAAAAACAACTGACAGTTTTTTTTTAAAGGAGGAACAAATCATACTGTACGAATTTTAAGTAATGTGCACTTACTTGTTAGTAAATGCTGTGTCTGATTGAGGTCATATCTATTGTCACTGATGCCTGCTCTGTTTTGTCCCATTAGGGATGTCCAAGAACAGAGCTATAACACTAAATATAAATGACTGCAGATGAAAATTAAAATCTTCTGTTGACTATAGTGGTCCTGATTAAAACACATTAGCTAAGCTAAAAAAAAACAATTGTTTTTAAATTGTGGGATGAAAGTGAAGTAAATGCACAAAAGTGACTCTTTTGACAACAGATCTATGATAGTCACAAAAGACAATGTATTCAAAAAGTCAGTTTAGGCTGATATAATTAACCTCATCAAATTAATTAAAATGTCTTTTATTTGGACTCAGAAGTGTCACAGGATGACAGCACTCTCAATCATTTTATCTTTTTATAGAACAGCAATTTCTCCCTTACAGCAATCAGAAACACAGCTGGCATGAAACCCAGAATGACAGGGTCAGCAGGTGGTTCAGAGAGAGACACAGAGGGGAAACAGGCAACCAGAAGGCGAGCTTGATAACAAGCAGAATGGACAGATAACAGCTGGGCAGAGAGCAAGCAGACAGATGGAGGAAGTGTAGGTTAAGATTGGCATGATCTTTGAGGAGCTGTAGGTGTCATATTCTTTGAGATGAAAAAGAGAGGGAAGGTACTCAGTTAAGTAATGACAAAAAGGCAAATAAATGTTCAGCTCTTTTTTTAATGTGAGATGAAGTGATACACTGAAATAAAGACAGAGGAGAATGAGGAAAGAAGCAGTGTCATTAATGGAGGCCCTCCATCAGGATGAAAGAGAGCTGCAATTGCCTCAAACCGTAGACGCCCACACAGCGCTGCGACTTCCCGGTGACAAGAAAGTTAGGACACACAAAGAGAGGGGGGAAGTGAGATGACTGTGCTGTAGAGTCTGATATATTAGAGGGCCAGCAGAAAGAAAAAGATAATGAGAAAACAAAATAAAAGAGCAAGCAGTAGAGTGGGTAGAGAAGGAAGAAAATGAAAGGACAAACTCACGGTGCTTACAGACCTCACTGTACATTCTCCACCTCCTGAGTCCATTACTTCTTTTATTGGAAGAAGCTATGCCTATTGTCCCACATATTGATTTATGTGTGCACATGCTGAAGTGATCTGATAAAGTACATTCTGTGTATCTATGACATTTTAGAGGTCAGTGCAGCACCGTCTCATCTATTTCTTGTCAGTTCGATTTACAGTGTGTCACTGGAGGAGTCCCTATCAAACCCAAACCTTGCGTATTTTTTCTCTTTATTTTTGCTTAATTTAATGACGATAATAAAACAGAAAATCAAGACAAATGTCTTGACATTAGCCATGTTCTTTCATTGATGGTCTAAGATTGTGAAGCACAGTACAAAATCTATTTTTCTTTCGCTCATAACATCTGATAGAGCCTCAGAGGGTCACTGAATCAATAAAAATCAATCTACTACAGAGCAATCTCCTCCATGACTGCTCCTGCCATGAAGCCCTTCTGCCTTTGTGAGCATTATACTTCATTTCAGATGCCCTTATATATGCAGCTTGTTCTGAATACAATGAATACATGTTTACGAATTGTCCTATAACTTGCAATAAGACAAAGAATAGTGACCTTGGGATAAAAACTCCAACTTATGTATATCAAGTATTTGAACTCTTTAGGCAAACTGTCTTCATGAAATCTGGGACACAGATTCTTTAAAGCATTCTTTAAAGACATTATCAATTATCTTAGCAACTCATTACAGCATGATTTGTATGTGAAGAGGGTTCTTTCTAGAGATGACCCAGCTGATCACCAACAGCTCTCATCAATTATATACACTGTTGAACTGTGTCTTTTAGCTCATTCTTTGGGATTTTCAGGTCCCTGTACTGTTAGCTGGTTTGACAAAACCTCAGACCCCAGTCAGAAAACAGGTGTAACAAAGGTGGTTATCAACTTTCTTTGTTAACTCAGGCTTTCTGCTCTGTGCTCACTCACACAAAAGCAGGGTGTTAAGCACCATTTGATTCTTCTTCCACACAAAACTCACCCACTGTCTCTCCACATATCTCTTAAGTCAGAGACAATATCAGAGGAACAGATGGTAAAGGATATAAAAAGTTAGCAGTTGGAGTGTGTAAATGAGGATACAAATTCAGATGATATAAAACAAAAAGTGAGCAGTTTATTTGCTGTTGAGAAGTCCATATATGAACAAAGTCCACAAGATAAAAATCTAAAAAAAACCACAAGGCAGAGATCCAACTAAACACAAGGAGCGAGAAAACATCACCAGCACAACAGGAAGAATTAACAGACAATCTGGCAAAGGCAGAGAGAGAGAGGGACACAGGACTATTTATACACACTGCACTGATTAGGGAATGACCAACAGGAGGGGAGCGAAACACAGGTGAAAGCAATCGCGCACAGGCGGGGGAGGGGACAGACAGGAAGCAAAAGTAACACAGGACATGAAAGAAAACAAGCCTTCAAAGTAAAACAGGAAACTGATGCACACAAAAACACCAGGAAATCCCAAAACAAGCAATTAAACTCAGAACTAACCAGAAAACACTGAAAGCTACAAAGCAGCTCAAAATCCAGGGTCTAAAGCAAGATAAAAGGGCAGCTACACATTAGAGCTCTGAAACTTAAATCTTGACACATTTAAACATTAAAAGCTACTCAGTGGTTTGAAATCCGCTAATTAGGCATGTACAGTATGTACTGAATCCATCATGTGGAAATGCAGCATACATAAAACAGCCTCATTTGATGACATTAGTAATGCATTGCTTAACAAGTTGCATATATAAGATGTATTCTTTCAGCAGAGATACTGAAAATAACCTAATCCAGACCAGCATTAGTTACCATGGTGATTGAGCCAGGTAAAAAGAGAGCCACCTTCATGACACTGAAAACTCGACATACCTCGCTAAGCCATTAATCTCCCTTTGTAGTACACCCCTCTGGTTGTCTTCAGCTCCAGCGGGCAACTGCCCAGCATCAAATGGCTGTATAATGGGCCATTTAGCAGAGGAAAACAGAAATAAAAAGAGGATGAATACTGGACTGTTGTTGCATTCCCAGGTAAACACAAGCCTGCAGTATAACATAACGTACTGCATAGTCTGGGCAACTGAATGTTAGCCAAGTGTATAAAGTAATAGTACACAGTCAGTATGCTAGTGAGCTGTTTGATGATGTTTTCAGCTAATTCAAAGTTAAGGAAATTGGGTGCTTGCATAGACAGATGCAGTCAATGAGAGGCCATCCAAGTACTGCAATACATTTGTATATGCAGTGGGGCTGTGTATGTGCCTCTTTATACACTTGTGTATGTGAGAGAGAGCAAGAGGTTAGAGATCCAGTAGATTAACTAATTAAGAGTAAAAGGTCATACAGTTTGTATACAACTGTAAACAGAGACACAGAGAAGTCTGCAAACCCTTGTGTATGTTTACAGATGTATCATCCAAACATACCCACACACATAATTAATCCCACAGTGTTTTCTCTGTCTGTATTATTCATACAAACGCTCTACATTAATTATTAACTGTCTATCCAATATTTTTCTTTATATCTGTTTTTTTCCCACCAACTTTAGGCACACTTATTTGGGACACTCTCAGTAGTGGGGATATTTAGTGAGAAATAAAGTTTTTTTTTTGACAGGGTAGAAGAACCAGGTGTGTCTGGTTGGTAGTTAATTCAGAATTAATGTCAAACATTGCCCGGACACTGAAATGTGAAATGAACCAGCCAGTCTTCATGATCCTGTTTGGACCTGTAATTGGTGTTGGAGGGGCAGTGAGCTGAAGACATCCTGTGTCCACTATGTGGGCACTTTTACTTTCAGCTGTCGTTCTATGTCTCTGATAACGTTTAATGATTCTGAATTTTTTGTGCACTGTAAAAAGTCTTTACTGATTAAACAGAATCAACACTAACAATCTGCACTACAGCTCCCTATCACACTAACGTCCTCCATTGTATTTTACAAAGCGCTCTAATGAGTCACAATAAGGCTGACAAAAAGGGTCCATTGGGTTGCTCGTGACTGAATCCAGCCGGCTGCTTTTTCTAAGCATCTTATTGCACATATCTGGAAATTACTAGTCTATTCTATGCAATAATGACAATAATGTTTCTTTCTTCCTTTTCTAGCCACATCAAAGCAATGCTATTGTGTCTGTCATGCTTGAAAAGAGGGTCTGACTTAAAACCACTAATACAACACCACTAGCTTTCACCACACATCACTAATTTAAAAATGTATTCCAATAAAGAGATATCAAACAGGGAAACTGAAATAAACAAATTTTTAATAACATAAAACATCACTAGTGTGTCAGATACGACATGTTACAGTGAGCCAAAAGCTAGTGTGTATCTATCAAATGGATGCATCTTGGACTATATTATCCCAACACATTATACAAATTGTAATGGTTTATATTGTTACATTGTTGCGTTTTTATCCCCTTTGGAACATGTGAATTTGTCTTATACTGCCACCTACTGTTTAAGATATTAACCGTTCCCCTGTGACTGGAACAATTTTACCTGCCACAGAACAAACCTCACTGAACAAATCTGTGGAACCTTTAACAGTAAGGTTGAGGCATAAATGCTGTAATATCAATAAAAGAACTGGGGTCTCCCTCCAGTGTTTGATGGTGGAGTTGAAATGTTCCCATTTTGGTGAGGGTCTGGAAAGAAGAAAGCATTTCCTCAATTGGCTGTCATCTCTCGGGGCCCTGGCACTGAAATTGTGATAACATCTGGAGCCAGGAAAGAAAAAAAAAAGTGTGAGCAGTGGGAGAGAAAGAAATGAAAAGCCAAGATTGGCACACCTAGAATGCAGGGGGTTGACATGAAGATGAAAACACCCATGGTAATAGCATGAATAAGTAATCTGTCCACATGTCTAAGGATATTCTTCTGTCTTCCATTCAGCAGGGTCAAGTCAGGATCAGCATCATGATTATCATGATAAACTTGCCCCTTTTAAAACACAGAAGGTGAGAAAAAAAACTTTAAGATGAAAGCAGTTTTAAAGAAGAGATTTAAAACAGGGCACTGTGTTTGCCTGTCTTAGATCCTCAGACAGTGAGTTCCACAGACAAGCAGTGCAAACAGCAAAACGCCTGACCACCTTTAATTCAGCCAAGATTTCAGAACTGTTAGCATGGCTCTGCCAGAAAATCTCAAGCAGTGATCAGACTCATTAGCAGAATACACATATAAGCAGGAGTCTGATCGTGCAAGGCTTTAAAAACAAGCTTTGAAAGGCATCAGGTAACATTGAAGGGCAACAAGAATTAGTGTGATGTGGCTGGTCCTCTTCAAACCTGTTACAAGGCTTGCAGGAGCTTTTCAAGTCAAGTTTTAGTCTTTTGATGTTTCACCTTATGATGCCTGAATAACAAAGCGTTGCAATAATCCAGCATAGAGGAGATAAAAGAATGTATGATCGTTCCCATATTAGAAGATAGGGATTGGTCTAGTACTGGTTAAATATTTTAAGATATGATAAGAGAATTTTAATGCTGCTAGTGCTGGGCCAGTTGGCGTAATGCTAATTAATTCTGATTTGGAGTCATTCAGCTGCAGGAAACTATTGGACATGCACTACTGAATTTCATCAACACATAACATAATAGACGACACACTGGTGGTATCAGGCCTTATCAGGACACGAAGCTTTTCATTCTCTTAATAACAGAAATCTATGGCATGTGTAAGTATGATTTGACATAGTGGTTACTGTCATGGTCCTGGGTCTTTGACCCAGCGTTTTGAGTTTGTTGTGCCTTATTTCTTAAGTTAAGAGTATCTTTACTTTTTTGTTCTCGTTTATCTTTGAAAGGTTTTGTGTTCTATAGTTTTCTGGTAATGTTTCTGTTTGTAGGTTCGTTGTGCTTCTGTTACTAGTTTCTTAGTTTTCTCTTTGTGATCCCGGTCTGTTTCCCCAGTCGTGTCTCTGTGTCTGTCTGGTCTCTCTGTGCCCCGTCTCTGTAGTCACTCATGCCTCCATGTTTAAGTGGAAGTGTATGTGGTCAGTATGTGCGTGTGTGTGTTTGTGTGTGGCTGGGCCTGGGTCTGGGGCTTGCTGACCCTTGACCCCTGTGGACAAGATTGAGGAGGGTGGCGTTGCCCCTCGGGGGTTCTCGGGCACCTGGGGCCCTGATCTCAGCTCACGCTGGGATGGCCAGCCTCTGGCTGGGTGGTCTACCCGTTGCCTCTGGTTCTACATCTACGGCCTCCCTCCTTCTTCTGCTGGGGTGGACACGCAGATGTCCCGGGACTCCTGGGTCTTTCTCTGTCTGCCTGTGGCTCCTGGGGGGTGTTGTTGTGGCTTTTCACCCTCATTATCAAGTACATTTTGTGACAAACACACATATACAGACACTCATAGACACACACACACACACACACACACACAAAACACAATTAGATTGTTGGTTTGTGTATCCATGCTGTTTTCATTTTTTCTTTTTCTTTCCAGGCACTGTTTGTTTTGTTTTT
>VUQS01028980.1:0-12753 GCA_015108495.1 Heterochromis multidens | reverse complement strand
GTTATGTGTTTTTATTACAGGTGCAGCAGTTGAAGACCCATTGTGTTTTTCCACTTGTACTCTGTCCTCTTACTCCTATCTTTTCACCTATTCTTGCCCCCTTTTTCCTTACTCTTTTTCTTCCTCCCTGTCAACTCTGGCATTGCAATATTACACATGCACTTGAGAATAATAATAGAAATGAATAAATAAATAAAATAAAACAAACAAACAAACAAAAAAACAAAACAAGAGGAGCCTATAGAGTCTATAGATCCCATCTTGGTAAAGCAAATATGTTTGGCACAACAGTGCATTCAGATCCAGATTCTGATTGCAAGAGCTACCAGACATGACATGGCTTAAAAAAAAATCTCCCTTTGTCAATTTCAAGTTTGTATGTCTCAGTCTCTGCCTCAGTTTCCTGTTTTAGTGTGGTAGTCCTTCGTCCCGTGTGCATCATGTTCAGTTTTGTTTCCCCTTGTGTCATTAAGTAGATTCTGTTCAGCCATGTTTCCCACCTGTTGCCTGTTCCCTTGTTGTCTTGTGTGTGTATATATTGTCTCTGTCTCCCTTTGTCCTTGTCGCGATCTCCCTCATGGCTCCCATGCCTGCATGCTGTGTGTTCTTGTCCCGTGTGCTCAGTGTTCCTGTTCTCCACATTCCTAGTTTTGCTTGAGCATCAGCAATAAAGCTGCCTTAAGTTTAGTCCAGTTTCCGAGTCTGCATTTGGGTCCAACCTTCCTGCTACACAGCCTGTTTATGACTGTTACATTTATATAGAAAAAGTAAAGTAAACTTAAAAAGAGAACCCCATGGGCAAGTATATGTATAGAAATAAATATATTTGTCAAATATACACATACACCCCCACTAATATTTGGTTAAATGTACCTTAGCAAGGTGCACCTCAACCAGACACTTTAGTAGCCATCAACAAGCTTCTGGCATAATTCTGGCTAGATATTTGACCACTCTTCCACCACCACCACATCAGAAATGCAAACTTCACATTTAACAGTCATCTCAAACTAATCACATGCTAATATAGTGTAGTGTGTTGTGGGTCTGAGAAACAAATTTCAGTCAAATCACAGGGTTAGGGCAAATATCAACAATTCCAATAAATATTCAGGAATCCAAACTGTGTTGAAACTGTGTCCAATATATCTTGAGTATGCAGATACAAATCCAGCCTGGTTAATATAAATAGCTGTCCTTGTTAGGAATCAAAGTGACAGCACATCCCCCACAGAGAAAAGAAATAGACTTCTGCTTTGAATACATGTGAAATGAGTTTTGTTACATGCCCACAGGCTTTGGTTGAGAAATACATTCTGTGGCTATTTGCATAAAGGACATCTGTCTGGTTAGCAGTTCATATCTGTAAATGTTCTCGTCCAGAGTTATGAGGACAGTTTGTTTGGAAAGCTGCAAACAGGACTGCAGTTTGGGTAATATACAGAACACAAGTGCACATTTGAATATGCAGCAGCTAATAAATATAGAAAAAGAGTGTAGAGGAATTCTGTACTGCTGCTGGCAAGTCATTTTTTATTTAAATGTTTAGTCTGAAACGAATGCGGCTGAAGGAGCAGAAACTGAAATATAAATGTTTCTTTTTTTTATGTGACTCGTGTATGTTTGATTGATTCATTTGGGTTTGGTGGATATGATTAGATAGCGACAAGAAAGTGACTCATTAAAACATGAACCACCTGTCTTTACAAAAAACAAGACAGATCAGCTGTTTTTAGGCCTTTGAAGGCTTTACTTGGTAAAGCCAGTTACTTGGTAAAGAGCTCCATCTAATGGTCAGTAATATTAAAAAATACATCCATGTGTCACTTTATTAGGTATGACTGTTCAATTACTCGTTAACACAAATGTCCAATCTACCAATCACATGGCAGCAACTCAGTGCGTTTAGGCATGCAGACATGGTCAAGACAACCTGTAAGTTCAAACTGAGCATCAGAATGGAGAAAAAAGGTAATTTCAGTGGCTTTGAATGTGGCATGGTGGTTAGTACCAGATGGGCAAACTGCTGATCTAATGGGATTTCCCCCACAACCATCTTTAGAGTTTACAGGAAAAAAAGAAAAAGAAAAAATATCAAGTGAGCAGCAATTCTCTGGGAGAAAATGTCTTGTTGGTGTCAGAGGTCAGAGGAGAACGGTCAGACTGCTTTGAACTGTTAGGAAGGCAACAATTCACACAGGCTCACCAAAATTGGACAGTAGAAGATTGGAAAATCATTGCCTGGTCTCAATCTCAATTTCTGTTGATAAGTAGCATCAGAATTTTGTGTAAACAACATGAAAGCGTGGATCCATCCTCCCTTCTATCAACAGTTCAGGCTGATGATGTTGGTGTAATGTTTGGGGGATATATTTCCTGGCACACTCTGGGCCTGTTAGTACTAATCAAGTATCATTTAAATGCTTGCATATATATGTATATTGTACCTGGAAACATGAACTTCTATGCCCTTTTTTTAATGTCTCTGATCTAACTGCAAAGAAATTGTTTTATTTTGAAAGTACTTTATGGTAAATGACACGTTCCATTGCCAAGTAACCTACTGAGATAATTTCCCAGCTTCTGCTATCATCAGCTGACAAGTTTAGACTTGACTTTAGTCATGAGGTAATGGTTTTCTAGTTGTGTGATTAATTTAGGCTGTATGCATCATAATGACGTTTTCATAAGTGGTTACATGTATGTCACACCAAGTAAATACGCTTAGCTGTTTAATACCTTAGCTTAGGTCTCAGATATTTATATAATTATTTAATTATTATTTTTAATCATATTATGACTGTATTGCACAAAGTCAGACGACATTTATTGACCTTTTCATAACTTAACTCCATTATGCAAAAGTTGTTATAACATTATATTGTTATATATTGTTTATAGTAATTATATTTATATAATAATATATAATAATTATTATATTGTTATAATAATATAATATTGTTGTAATTACCAATATGCTGTTTCAGACATTTCTTGCATAAGTTATCATTACGCTTTATGTTGGACCTAAACCCCAGGCTATCTGGCATAGTATTTCTCAGGCAATTTAATAGTGAAAATGAAACTAATTTTACCTGCTATATATGCTGTTGTGCATGATGTTTTAGAAAATGATCGCACATTTTTATATGTAAAATCTCAGTCTGTAAAATAACCTTTAACCTTATTAGTTTATCAAATTTAATAGGAAAGATACAGTAAAAATGCACCTAAATTCCTGAGAAATGTGGTGAATTAGAAATACAAAGTCAAAGAAAAATGACTATACTTTAAATAAAGTACAAGTACATACCACCAGATTATACTTAAAATACAGTACTTAGTGTAAGTAATCCCCACAGATGACTCTCTCATCAGCAGAACTCATTATAAGGGTCATTATTCAATGTATTTGCAACTTAAATAAAAGTACTGTAAAATAGTTCTGTCTGTCTGCCCTTCTTTCTCCTTTTTCCTCCTCCGTAGCTCACAGGAGGACCCCCAGCAAGAGACACTCCAGGAGGTAGCAGCCAGAATAATTCAGAGGGTCTGGACAGGATATGTGGTAGGACCATCTACTACTGCTGTGACAACACAGACTCATATATGTGGCACCATTTTAAGTCCACAAGCATATAAATAACTTGTTTTTATCTACCCAAATTGCAGGCCAGAAATGTAATGCTACATAATGTTGTAACTGACATAACAGAAATTATCATTAATTAAAAAAGAAAAGCCAATTCAATAAGCTTTACTTGCCACCGACGTGATGTATTAAATTTCTGCAAATAAATAAACCAATATTTAAAAAAAAAAAAAAAATAGGGGGCACCCGGATTTGAACCGGGGACCTCTTGATCTGCAGTCAAATGCTCTACCACTGAGCTATACCCCCTCACACCTTTTCAGCGACATGCATTTCTATTTGTCATAAGCATTCCCCGGACACCATCTCTGTATTAGTGTAATGTTTATATGTATATCACGAAATAATTAACAACTAACCGATTTCGCATACACTGCATCACAGTACAGCTTACCGGCGTCTATTTCTCTGGAAAGCCATGATTCTCTACGTAACGATAGTACCGGATATGTCGTCATAAAAACTAGACGCCACCGGATACAGCAGCGTATCGAAAGGAAAGTGGAAACAACGGAGTCACTATGGTATGATAGCATTTATAACTTCTGTACCGTGTCTTTTTTTTTGGTATCTTAACCTTGTTGGTGCGCACTCTGTTTACTTTGATAATGTGTGTGATCATTTCAAGTCTCCATGGTAACGCTACGTGGCCTTATCCGCGCCCAAACCGAGTAGTTGTGAATTTGATTAGTCACCCGAGCTAATGCCAGCTAGCGCTTAGGTTACGCACAAGGTCCCCAAGACAAACACAGCTTCCAGTATTTGTTACCATTAGCTACATTAGATCGCCATTATCTAAGTGTGACCGAGTGTAAATGGTACGTTTGTCTGGGCTGTGAACTACAGAATACCAGAGGACTTCGCTCTCAGCTTAAGGACAGTGTACCTGTGGCTGGCTTCTGTCCACAGGGAGCTTACGGAGTGCAGGACTCTCTGCGTAGTGGGTAAGAAAGTGTCAGAAATAACATGAAGTTGTATGCAAAGCCTTCATTTACAAAAAGGTAGTGTTTAAAACATAATTGTTGGGTAACACATTTTTGTATTGGCCTCCAAACAAACCGCAGTAGGCTTATTGTATCCTGCTTTTTCTTCTTCTACTTTTATTAAACAGCTTTACCAGCGTTAAGAATGAGCTGCTTCCAAGCCACCCGCTGGAGCTGTCGGAAAAAAATGTGAGTCGTTAAACCATTAATGCTGTCTTTATCGAATGCTTAGATGGTATTTGTGTATTTGTGTGCTTGATTATACGATAAAAGTCCTTGTTTTATTTGTCAAAAGCAGCTCAGTTTAACCGTAGTACAAACAAAGGACAAGGAGTAAAGACTTGTGTCTGTGGGCGTCTCACTGTTGTCTGTGTTTCTCTGGTGAGCAGTTCCAGCTGAACCAGGACAAAATGAATTTCTCAACACTCAGAAACATTCAGGGTCTTCACGCTCCACTCAAACTGCAGATGGAGTACAGGGCGGCCCGACAGGTAACTGCAGTCCACGTCCCTGAAGGCCTTCTCCCTTTTTCAGCCATTTTCACGTTTGTTCCTCACTTTTAATGCGCTGTCTCAGTCCTGACACCGGCTGTTTCTTCCCTCCAGATCCAGCGTCTGCCGTTCCTACAGAGCTCAAACTTGGCTCTCGATACACTGCGAAACAGCGATGAGTGCATTGGATTTGAGGACATCCTCAGTGGTGGGAACCTCATCCTTGCTTTTTACACCTTCAGTGATATGTGTGTTATCGTGAAACCTGACCATTACCTACGCTGTGCTTTTGTGCTTTTTTTTTTCCTTTGCAGATCCAGCCCAGAGTGAAGTGATGGGTGAGCCACACATGATGGTGGAATACAAACTGGGATTGTTGTGAGGGGAGATGGGCACACACATCCATGCATAGTTATTATTATTGTCTGAATACATTTTTTTTTTTTTTTTATCAACTCCATAATAAAAAGTTAGCAGCTGGTGGAGAGTTGTAGTTGGGAAGTTTTTTGGGCAGGAAATGGGTGTGATGGGTGTGTTTGTGTAGTGATCTTTAAAAAAAACTCACTCACTCACTCAGACTGCTTTTGTATGATTTCCATCTGGTTATTTCTAATAAACCTCACAACTTTCCTCATGGTGTTGGTTCATTTGATCAGTTATTTCCATGTTTGTAGATGAACTTAGTCACCTGGGGTCTGTTCAGAGAGCAGGTGTAACAAACTCTCACTCTACCCACTCTGTGCATGTTCACCTGTGCAGCTTACCTAGATTCACCAATGCAATAGGTAAATAAAGAGAAGCACTTTTATTTTAATGCATGTTATTCAGATATAAATGGTATAAATTTGAAAATCCTAGGGGACTTCCTTATGGAGTTATTGCATTCATTCATTCATTTTCAGAAAACTTGACATAGTAGCTGCACCTTTGGTATGACTTTGAAAATCCTATGCGCCTCGTTCTCGAGTTATCCTGTTCACAAAGCTGGGTGTCTACACCACATGGCCGGGTGACGACCGTACCCCATCAGCCTTTAATGGCTGAGGGGTAAAAAACTGTATCCCAGAATCTGACTACACAGTGTCCTGTTACACTTTGATCAGCTGTGGGCATTGTTTACTCTGTAGCAATGCAATGTATTTTAAGAGTTAATCATAATTTAGTGTGTAAAACGTTTATCTGTAAAATAATTTCAGCTACAGTACAAAAGTCTTCGGTCCCCCCCCCCTTTTTTTTTTTAAATTAATTATTTATTTTTTGCTTCCAAGGAGCCAGCCACTGGTAATGTTTTAAAGTGATCTTGAGCAACTTTTCACTCATTTTCAGTCCAGTCCTTGTACCTGACCGTTTTCAGAGGAATGCTTTGTTTAAGCCACCTAACACTGACCTATGAATCATTCAAGCATTAAAAAGACATCTAACTCGAGGGATGAACTGGTGTTGCGTCTACACATAACGGACAACTTAGCAAAGAACCCATTTTTACTTCTATCTAGCATCCTGTCACAAAAATACATTTGTTCCCATTTCATTAATTGAATCTATGAAAAATGAAGATAACATAGTCTGACAGGCATAATAGTTATAAAAATGAGTTGATAATGGATTTCAAGATGGCTGTATTGTGGCTAGACTTGCCTCTGGACAGACATTAAAATGTGAATATTTACAATAACCTCGACAACATTAAGATCTAAAACAATACAACGCTGTTATTAGTAGCTGACATGTTGTACTTCAGAATATTGACAGGACATTTGCTGAATTGCAGGATTTGGCTACAGTTATTTCCAGGTCTGGATGGAAAAATAGTTCTTTCAGACAATTGTCCCCATTCTGTCTTCTATAAAACAAACAGGAACATTTCTAAAAAATAAAATAAGGACGTTTGTTCATTGTGTTTGGAATGACGGGTTTAAGTATTTATTAACAGTTATTGATGTCTTTTCAAAGAAAGCTTTTGCATGGGCCTTAAAGTCGAAAACAGGTGGTGAAGTGACTAAGGCTTTTGAGTCCAGTTTTAAAATTAGTCAGATTCCTGAAAAGTTAGACTGATCATGGTACCGAATCATTTAACTCCACTTTTAAAGCCTTAATGAAGAAGCGTGGGATTAATCATTTCGCTACAGGAAGTGACCTTAAAGCCTCCGTAGTTTAGCGTTTTAACAAATCTCTTAAATCTTTAATGTATCGGTATTTTACTGCCAACAACACTTTGAGATATAGAGATGTATTACAAGACTTATTGAAGGGTTATAATAGTTATCATAGATCAATAAAAATGACGCAGAATGAAGTAACTTCAGAGAATACGTCGCAGGTGTTTCAAAACCTCTACGGCTCATTCCCTATTTGCTCCAAAATTGAGATGAAAATGTATTTTAAGAAGGGGGATCTGGTGAGCCTATCAGAAGTGAGGGGGGTATTTTATAAAAAAATATGAACAGAGTTCCACAGATGAGCTATTTACTGTAGACGACTGCCTACCTCGTATGCCACCAGTGTACAAGATTAATGACAGTGAATCTATCAGGGGCTCTTTTTATGAACAAGAGCTACAGAAAGTGAAGACACAGAAACCAAATTTTATCATGTGCAAGAAATTCTGGCTAGGCATAAACAGAGGGTCAAGTATTAACTGGTGAAATGGAAGAACTGGCCAGCTAAATTTAAAAGCTGGATAGAGGGCAGCCAGCTTAAAAACATAAAATAAAACTGTCAGGCAGTGACATTAAAAGCTCCAGCTTCTGGGTCAACTTGGCTCAACACATTGATCTTTGAGATTTTTTACCCACACACTTGGTATAACATACTGCCTGATAATGCCTTTTTTGACTGGAGAAAAAAAAATGCACAGAGGGTTCGGGGCAGCAACTATTTGGATTTGAATCAACTGCATGCAGAAATAGAAGTGTTTCTTCGTGAAATAGATTCTGACATCTATCTAAAGTTTAAAACAATTCATTAAAAAAAAAATTAAGGCAAGTGGATTATATCAATTCAAGGTGTTTCCTTCTGTGGTTTATATGCTTGGAGTGGTACCTGGAGCCTGGTTTAAATTAAGCAGTAGCTACAGGTAACTGAGATATGAAGACAGGCCATATATTTTTATGTTTTTATGCTTTCCATAACCTTCATTTGAGCTTTCACCTGCTAATATAGAGTTGGAAGTATTTTGGTCTTTTTTAAAATATCCTCTAACAAGTATTAGACAAGTATTAGTGTAACGACTGGTTCAGTTTAAAGTGTAATTTATGGTCCGCTGTCCACAACACTCCAGGGATGGCCCGTCTGCCTGCAGAGAGCTCTGCTGTCAGGTGGAGGCAGTGTAGAAAGTATGTGGTACGACCAGCCATATTTATGAATAATTTCAGCGAATGACATAAATGCTCCATCCAAATAAAGGTCCCTTATTATGCATATCGCTTTTTCGAGCCATTGTTTCCAATACACACATTTTCTCCAATCTGTATGCCAGGATTGTGCCACAAAGACGCATAAGATTGTCTCAAATGCGACACACCACACGTATACATTTACCCAAATGGCTCTAGAATGAGCCAGTACTGGGTTAAAGAGGAAATCCTGTCCATTAGTAACTGGGTCATGTGAGAGAACATCCAAAAATTTTATAACTAACTCCTTTTCAATTTTGATCCAGCTTCGTATCCTTTCCTGTGTTTTACAAGCCGAGGCATTACAAAGGCTAGATTGTATAGGCTCATGTTTGGAAGACCCATTCCTCCGTTGTCTCTCTATGGCAACACTTTTTTTTATATTGATCCTCGGTCTCTTCTTATCCAAAAGAAAGGCGTTAATTATTTTGCTAAATTGTTTAAATACCTGTGGGGGTATTCTAACAGGCAACATCACTGAGATATAGCTGAATTGGGGAGCCACCACCTTTATAATAATAATCACATTAACTATTTTGTCCAAATCTGAGTTTAATAGAATCCCTAAGTATTTCATATCTCAAAGTAACCCTTTGAAACTGAATGGAGCGACTTCTCTAGAAGAGCATCATACTGATATAGACATACACTCAGACTTGTGCTAATTAATTTTATAACCTGACAATTTAGAATATAATTCAACACATTCAAGTAATGCTAACCCAGAATGTGCAGGGTCCCTTTAGGACCCCTACCCCCTTCGTGTGTGCCTTTAATCCTTGGATCAGCTCTGATTGCTAAAGCCAGTGGTTCTAAAACTATAGTAAAGAGTAGTGGCGATAGGCCACACATCCTCACCTGGTCCCCTAAGAAAGACTGAAAAAATCTGACATTATCCCTTTTGTTAAAACAGCTGCTCTAGGATTGGAATAAAGTGTCTTCACCCATTTGCAGAAGCACGGCCCAAATCCAAACCTTGAAAGAGCTGACCTAAGAAATTCATATTCTACTTGATCAAAAGCCTTCTCTGCATCAAGCGAGAAGGCCGCAACCGGGACCTGACTAAATTTATTCATGTATATTGTGTGTATGAGTCTTTCCACGAGGACCCGCTCTTGATAAATAGAACTTGATCCCAGTTTATGATTTTTGGCAACACTTTATCTAAGCATGATGCCAGCGTCTTTGTCAGTATCTTAAAATCCACCCGTTAGAGGCTCACAAGTTGATAATTAGCTGGATCTGAGTTGTCTCTGTCCTTAGGGATAATGGAGGTCGGCGCTTCATTAAATCTACTGGGTGAAGAGCCCATCTCAAATATTTCCAAATAAACTTTATACAAACTGGGAGCTAGAATATCTGTATATTTTTTATAATATTCCCATTGGAAGCCATCTAGACCATTGCATAGATGAAATAGTTTTTTTTTTTATTGTCCTCACCCTGCCATGCGGGCAGGTGGGCAACGTGGACACCTAAGTTTGTGAATGCAATAACTTGAGAAGGAAGTCACCTAGGACTTCAAATTGATACCATAGGTGCATCTACTAAAAATCTCGAACGAGTTTGAATCTCGGTGACTTCAACCTCAAGGTAAAGATCAGAGGTCAAGTTTTCTGAAAATCTTGTGAATGCGATAGCTCCAGAACAAAGCAACATAGGACTTTCACATTCATACCATAGGTGCATCTACTAGGAGGCTGAGGGGTAGCACTGGCGGCCACCAGTATTTTTCTAATCTCTTTTTCTGTCAGAGGAGCATCCAGCTTTGTTTTTTTGTTTTGTATTTTTTTTTGTGGCAAAATGCTTTTACTTCTTCTTCGTTAAGAGTACTGGTGGATGCAGCCGGTCTTGATAAAAATTGTTTTCTTGTGTTTAGATGACGTTACCACCTGATTATTTTTCTTGATCATTGATATGTTTGAGTTGTCTTGTTGCTCCAGTTGTCTGGCTAACAGTCTCCTGTTTTTTTCACCCCCTTCATAAAATCTGGTCCTGAGTCTAAATAAGGCACACTCAGCTTATTACACTAATAATGGCTGCAGAACGTGGAGAAAGGAGAGATGATGACTCTGACTTTGGACACTATCCTGAAAATAATCTGGCCTTGGATGGACGTCAGTCTGATCAATGCATTTATGTTAATAAACTTTAAAAACACTTTTTTCCTTAATAAAGTTTTATTACACTCAAATCAAACTTATAAATTCAGGACCATGGACAGTGCACAGGGTTTTCGCTGTGATCTCATGAGCTGTGCTCTAACACATGATTGTTTTTAGTGGTGGACCTACACAAATTCAGCTGCATGCACTTTGACAATACGCTAGATACACACACACACAGAGACATGCACACAAGAATCTGCCATAAATTTTTTGTTATTTTTACTACTACTATTTAACCAGCAAAACTAATCACACCAATCAGCGCTATTTAGGGATTGCGCTCACATGCTATTTTGCCCCGTTTAATAAATCTGGTCCATTGAGACACAAATGTTTTACTCTCACCTTTAAATTATATTTTAGTTTTGTACATTCTCAGTTGTAAACAAACAGAAATGTGAGTGATAAATGTTTCAATCTCAATCTGTGCAGACAAAGAAGTAGCCGGTGTTGACTGAGACTGCAGACGGCTCAACGTCAGTTTAAGGCAGTTGAGGCAAAAACTAACAAGATTAGTCATGAATTGGGTGCCTCTCTGCACCCATCCGGTCATCTGGTCTCTAAACCTTCAGAGACTCTCACTTTAGGCTTCAGGCTGCTGAAGCTTCGAGGAAGACTGGTAAGACAGTCAAGGTTTTCTACTAGCAGGGTTAACTATTTTCAGTTTTACTGTGATAGTTAGAATCTGAGTTTTAATTACTGTTTCATGTACCCACAGTGAGAACAAAGTAAAAGGGTTGTCAAATATTTACACCCTGGCGCAGCATCAACCAGAAGAGCTGAAGTTCAACCCCTTCTCTGACTCCTCAGGTTCAAAAATTGCACTATTCTGTGTCCTGTGCAGCGATGGACACCATGTTATATTTGTATGTCCACCTGCAGATGAACATGGACAGTGAAGCAGAATGGACATGTGACATTCTTCACTTCAGAACTGCAGCCTGAGTCACTTCCTGAACAGTCTGGTGAATATAGCCTTGATGTAAGTCCACACCCAGGATGAGTATCTGTGATCCCAGGAACAAGCAGCATCAATCAAATCAAGCAAAAATCTAACATACTGCATGGGTTTGTCTGTTTCCTTCCTCAGGCACAAGAGTGTTCCTGTGACAGCCAGCGCAGCATTACAGCTCCACTTTGTGGCTGAACTGATGGGAGCAATTGAGTTCTGACTGCAGGTCAGCGCTTCACTGAACGCTTCCTGTTCACCGTTAGTGAAATCTGCCAAGATACTTCCTCTGAAGTCAGGTCAGTGTTCTCCTTCTAACAACTATAAGCTGTTGTTTCTATTTTGGGTTTTCTTTGATAAATTCTCTACATTGACTCATATGCTTTCAAACTAAAGCGCTGATTAACCCTTTATGACCTTGGCTTACATGCTGTAGTACCATTTTTTGAGCATTTCAACTTGCTATACATCAATATAACCCTTATATCCCAAATTTTAATAATACACACTACCAGTCAAAAGTTTGGACACACCTTCCCATTCAATGTTTTTTCTTTATTTTCATGACTATTTGCATTGTAGATTCTCACTGAAGGCATCAAAACTATGAATGAACACATATGGAATTATGTAGTAAACAAAAAAGTGTGAAATAACCCAAAACATGTTTTATATCTTAGATTCTTCAAAATAGCCACCCTTTGCTTTGATCACTGCTTTGCACACTCTTGGCCTTCTCTCAATAAGCTTCATGAGGTAGTCACCTGAAATGGTTGTCACTGCACAGGTGTGCCTTGTCAGGGTTCATTTGTGGAATTTCTTGCCTTCTTAATGGGGTTGGGACCATCAGTTGTGTTGTGCAGAAGTCAGGTTGGTACACAGCTGACAGCCCTATTTGACAACTGTTAGAATTCATATTATGGCAAGAACCAATCAGCTAAGTAAAGAGAAACGACGTCCATCATTACTTTAAGAACTGAAGGTCAGTCAGTTTTGAAAATTGCAAAAACTTTGAATGTGTCCCCAAGTGCGGTCGCAAAAACCATCAAGCACTACGACAAAACTGGCTCACATGAGGACCGCCCCAGGAAAGGAAGACCAAGAGTCACCTCTGCTGC
>VUQS01028979.1:3141-14535 GCA_015108495.1 Heterochromis multidens | reverse complement strand
CTCTTTCCCCCATAAAGATGAAAAAAAAAAAAAAAAAGCAACAAACGCCTTCCCTAAGCAGAGAGAACTATTCCTCTCAGTTCAAAGTCAGGGGTCTACTCTAAATATTTGTGTATTAAACATAACAGCTAAGATGGAATAAATGGAGGACTCGAAAAAGAAGTGCAAGGCCTGCAGGAGAAAACAGCACAGAACTGCAATGCTTCTTAATGTCAGTTTGACTAACACAAACAACCATGAAAAACAAGCCAAAGCTTCAAATCTTGTTGAAAGTATCAGCATTGCTCAGAAGCATGCTCCCTGCAATTCACATGTGTACTGGGAACGTTGATGGAACTGGTCTGGTCTTTGCAGATAAAACATTGCCTTCTGTATCTCATAAAATATGATAAAACAAAAAGAAGCTTTTATAATTGAGTCACTAATGGCAGTTCCACCTCAGCTGAATCAGTTCAGTGTCCATACATACACAGCTTTCGAGGTATGCATCAAGGACCAGTCTAAGTAGGCACTGTGCAGCATGATTAAATCTAAAAAGGCTGACTCCTACTCAGTTTGTTTGTTTATTGAGGCAAGTCAGGGGGGTGCTCTGAGCCTCAGAACTGCATTTAAAGCTGATCTGGCTCCTTCAGACAGCGCTGCATCCGACTTCCTGTTGTCGACTCGCAGTTGCCACAGAAAAATTGCTGCTGCAGCCTTAGACAACCTACCGTACTTTGTATGCCGAAAGAAAAGAGTTAATTAGAAATACAAATTCTCCCAGATTGTTATTAATGGGAACTGTAGAGTAAGCAACACATATTTTGTGCCCATAAGTAATTCTCAGGTATCTTTGATCTGTGGCCCACAGCGGATGCTGCTGCGTGCCGCTGTCTGGCTTCTGGGATTCTGCCAGCGCCAGACATCTGGCTACTTTGTTATCATTGGCTGATCTGCTCCCGGGAGGCCACTCTTGTGACACCAGGCAGAGAGTGTCCTGGCAAGGAAAATTATCAGCACATTTTGAGTGGATTAGAGTTCCAAAGTGGTCTTCAAATCTCTACAGGGGTCTAGTGAGCCATGCTCTACTGGGGGCTCCTCAGGGCTCTGTTTTGACACCACTGTTGATTTGAAAGGCAGCAAGGGTATGGCTCCCACTGTTGCATCTCAGGATTCAGGCAACATCTTAGGAAGTGGAAAAAAACACCCCAATTATGATCTGTCAGATGCAGAAGGGGGGAAAAGGCACCAAAGACTTTTCTTGATTAGGGTGGAAATTCTGCGTAGCAGCAAATGTTTGTACTAGATTGGAGTATGTCGCTTATACTCCAGTGTCATGTCTGGCAAAAATACATTAAGCCTGCATTCATTTTTTACTGACTAATGCAGTTTTGTTGTTCTTCAAATTCTGCTGCTAAGAAATTTCGCGTTCATAATACCTTTTGCCTTGAGCTTTTTTCAACTCTAAGGGAGTTAAATATGACTCCATCTCAGAGGTTGTGTCTGACAATCCGTCATACAAAACACTTAGAGGTCAAAGAAAAGAACGCTGCCTAAGCACTGGCTTAGTGGAGGGAAAAAAGCCATGATGTGACAATCTGAACCTTATTCACAGAATTGATTGAGGTATCGTGTCTTCTCCCTTTTTTCTCTTGGCGTTTCCATTTGTGAATACAAAGCTGCGGTGACCCATAAATATTACATGGTGTGGAGATGCAAAGCAGGAATTAATGACTGTGGTGTGTGTGTGTGTGTGTGAGAGAGAGAGAGCGCGTGCGTAAGGCAGGTCCCTATGGGATTCTGCTTAGACAGGCGGGCATAGCGAGGGTGTGGTCTCTCTAGCTCTGTCTCTCCTGCACACAATGTAGGCTGTATTTTTTTTCTCCACTTATCCACTGGGATGCAGGATTTTTGGCCAGTGTGCTAACCTGCTGTCAGTGGGCCTGAGATTGCATTGCACTGTATGTTCACTCACTTACCTACTAGACTAATCCCAATAATTCAACACATAAACACCGCTGCAGCTTTAAAGTCACAGTGTTTTGGTCTAGCTAAAACAGTTTATCGATTCTTCAGTGAGCTGAAAACATTTAAAATATTACAGTTTCTGTTTGGCGTAGTACACTGAATATCTTTGGCGGGCACAAAATAAAATATTTATTGGTATCACCTTGGTACCTGAAAATGGGTCATGGGTACACACTGAAAAAAATAATTGAGGGGTTAACTGACAATTATAGGTCTATAGCAAGAGTGCAGAAAGTGCTGACATCTAATGAGTTGGAAAAGCCGTCTCTCTTTTTGAGAGCTCGATTAGCCCAAAGTTGAGCATTAGATTTGGCAGCAATTTTGATAAATAATTATTTTTGCCAATTTCAGGCAAAATACATGAAAAACACACTAATATTTTTGGAATTGGGCTGAAGGTATTGTCATTTTTTCATCAAGAAAATACCTATTGGTTTAATTGATACTGAAAGCAATCATTAGTTGCAGTGTTAGGCTCTCTGTTGAACCTACACACCATATATTAATTTATGCCTAATAAGCTTTAGAGGATGAACCAAACTGTGGGCCAAGGGCTGATTAGTTCCATCAAACATTATTTTAAAACATAAGCTAACATGTCATCAGGCCACTGTGAGGTAATGACAAAGTAGTTATATGGTGATACAAGAAAGAGACAGACAAGCAGAAAAATACAGACAGAGAAAGAGAGGGAGAGAGTGAGATCAGCTTTTCCTCTCTGCTTAGCGTGATGAATCGGTTGAGGAGGGGCCACTTGACACCTGTCACCTAACCAGCCAGGCACAATTACCTCCAGGGGGAGGACGGGGGACTTGCTAGGGAGTTGCGCATAGCTCCCAGTGAAATAGACGAGCGTTTGAAGATCATTAGTGTTACAGGCCCTGTCTTCGTGGCCCTGTCCAACCTCCTGAATGGCTTGCTTTGATCATAGCACTGCGTTTTTGTCAATAGTATGGGTACACCGCATAAATTATAAAGTTATACACACAAAGTCAGCAGGTAAAATGCCACACTCAATTTCTGTTTCGGCCACAGATGGGCAGCTGATTGCAGGTAATGAGCATCATCATCATCATCACGATCATCAGTCTGCATCCAATAATGTGCGGTGGCCGAGCTCTCATGTTGCTATCATGTTCGGGCCAATAGCTTTGCAGAATGGCACTCACATGTTTTTACAGCAAAAGAAAAAAAAATCAATGAAGGGGATCAGAAAAAAATCTTAGTCTTGTGTAACTGTGAATCCAAATTTCTACTATCATGTAAGAGTGAGAAATTAGGCTAATGTCACTGCTTATGTGTATTTTTCATCAACCAAGTTAAAGACTTTTTTTTTTTCAGTTTTTGATCAGCTGTGGCTCACGAGGTGGAGTGGGTCTTCTACTAATTGGAAGGTTGGCGGTTTGATCCCTAGCTGCTCCAGTCTGCATGCCAAATATCCTTGGACAAGATACTGAACCCCGAGTTACCCCGATGTGAGTGTGTGAATGTTAGAGAAAAGCACTTTGGTTGAATGGGTGAATGAGGCTTCTTGTAGAAAGTGCTTTGATTGATCAAACAGAGCAGAAAAGTGCTATATAACTACCAGTCCATTTACCATTTGGTTGATGTGTTTATAGTGAGGCAGTGTGGGGCAGGTAAATGTGACAAACTGTTAATATGCTGTTATGTTAATTGCTGTTAAAGATGAGGTTGCACTCGTAATGTTTTAAATGCTCTAAATAAAATATAATCTACTGCAAAACTGGAGTTATGGTAAATAATAAATGCTGCGTATATAGGTACAGTGCTCAAATATGCACAGCTTAAATTCATTTGGAAATTTAGGACAGAAAACTGGATTCATACAAATAACTGAGCATAAACTGAAACCTTTCTAAAGAAAAAAAATCCACATACTGTAGAAGTTGATGTCAACAGTATAGATAATTTCACAGATATTCAGATATGCCACACAACGCACAACTGCCGCAGCATGCCCCTTAAGTATTGTGTTTCGCAGTGCATGCAGCAGTTTCAGTGAAGACATGATCATTATAGCTGATGAGGCAAAGACTTCGGATGATGACAGCGTGACAGCAGAGAGCTTTTTAATTTGTCAGATCAGATTGTGACACGCTCCATCACAGGATGGAGGAAATCTTTTCATTTGTGCAGAAGAGAGGGGGGAAAAGGAGGTCAATTAGCATCAGCCATTAGACAACTCAGTGACAAGCAATACATTACTGTGCGGGACAGTCAAACTAATGAGAGAGGCAGCAGAAATGTTCATCCAGGTCGGACACAATTCTGCAATCAGCCTGCTACATTAATCACTTTGTATAGCAGTTGACATATGCATTCTTCTCCTCACATGCACTGCATTCCTCACCAGCACCTTTTCTGCCATTTGAAGTCTCAAAGGAATGACTGTCATGTCAAATGTTATCCTACAGAGCCATGTGAGTCAATGATAAACCAAATGCATGCAGTTTACAGTAAAAGAAATAATAAAGTGCTTTATTACATATGTAAAATTTGTTTATTCTGTCCTGTTATTTAAGGTTAATCCCCAAAATGTGGTCAAAACTGTAGGATATGTTATCAGATGTAAGAATGACCTAGCTGTTTTAGAGCTCACAAAGCCTTCTGACACTATGATCTTTTCCAAAAGCAGCATAAAAGAAAGGATCTCATTTTATCAGAAGAGGCAGTCTCAAAGTGAGTTTTTTTTTTCTTTCCCTTTGCCAGGCAGGCTTTATTTGACTGACTGTCAGGTATCACGCGCCTCTCTCGATATTGATCTGAAGTACCTAAAGGTATGTGACATCATTATGAGGCTTGACCTTATCATCTGCTGCCCTGCAGCCTATAGGCAGGGCTGGGCCAGAATCTAATGCCTCTCCCCTAAAGGTTGGCATCTGGTGCGTAATAGGGAAATTGGTGCTGGTGTTATTTGTTTTCCTGACCTCTTAGCCTCAGGTTGACTTCACTACTACACCAGGTTAGCTGGTTTTGCTGTTGACTGCAGTAAAGGAATCAACAAAAAGTGATGAAATTAGCAATACTAGTGTAGTAAAACAAAAAATAAATCAAATAAAAATAAAGAATTGTGGCATCTAAAAAGCGGCATTTTACAATGTTTTTATATTTGAAATGACTGAGTGTAACATGAAGGGTGATGCTTTTAATGGTGTAACCCTCATATAATTATCAGCTGACTCTGCAGTTCCCCTCAGCTCTGCAGAACATTTTCACATCTTTCAGTTCATTGTTTTTGTTTCACAGCCCTGCAACTGTACCGTTTTGGTTCATTCTCACAGCCCTCATCAGTTTCAGTCACAGTAAGCAGCCGTTTTCATCTAAATATCTCGGATAAATCAAGTCTAAGATTATTACCAAGAATCAAATGGCAGGTAACGACAGGATAAATCTAGCAACTAAATCAGTTGTACATTTATACACTAACAAGACCAAAATTTTCTCTGAGAGAAGTTGGAGACCAAAACAGAGCTAAAAGAAGAGGGAATATAGGGTTTAGCATGACACAAACACAACTTACAACTTCTCGTGTGTAAACAACTATTTGCTTGCACATTTGCCCACATTTTAAAGTTAATATCTCAGTGTTATGTTTGGATCTTGTTCCATTGCCCCCAAGTGGTCAAAAACAAATAGTTTCCTGCAGATTTATAAGTGAAAATGCAGAGAGAGTACTCCTTTTTGGACTGCAAAGACATATAAATTCTGATCTTCTGCATAAAGATGTCCAACGTCCGAACGTTTTTCTGAATAAAACATAAAACACGATTTGAATGTCTCGCAAACAGTTGATGCTCCTACTTAGCCCCTTGGAGAGATCAAATCCGCATACAATCGAGCTGTGATTCTGGTGCAGTTTTTAAACCCTCTTTCATTATCTCAAGTGGTGAGCCACTTGTTCCGTCTGAGAGCTACAGTACAGTGTGTGACATTTAGTAAATCCTGAAGGCTTCTACCTTTTGTTGTATGCATTTAAACAACACATTAAAGCCTGAATGTTCCTCGTGGAACCTGTCACATTTCCCAGGTAAAGCAGATGAATAAATAAAACACTGCTTTTGGTGGCTGAAACACACACACCCCCACCACCACCCCATCCTCGTTTTTTTGTGTGTGATTTGCTGTTGCCTTGAGTTAGATCCTGATCTCTTTGTAGACCCTCTCCCAACAAGCATTGACCTTCTGCTCCAGCATGTAAAGAGCTCCACGAGATCAGAAAAGGGAGGGGGAAGCTGTGAATAAAGGCATCACCACTGCGAGCAGTCGAGAGACTTTATCCACTTCACTCCACACTTCTCTCCCTCTCCTCTCTGCCTCTGCCTCACAGTCTAGCTTTATCTCTGTGTTCAGTCTAGGAGCGGAGATACCTTGTTGGCGGCACAAAGGAGCGGTTCTGTAATAAAAACAGCTGTCTCTGGTGGTCTTGGTGTAATTGGGATTGTTAACGTGGAGAGCTCCTGAGGGAGGCTGAGAAGAGTATGTCTTTGTGTAAAGCACACAGACACCTCTGCAGCACTCCTTGATTCGAATGTAAGTAAGAGAGTGAGGAGGAGGGAGAAAAAAAAAGCAAACAAGTCACCTGAGTTATATCAAGCCTTGCTGCATGTGCTCCCTGTTTTACTTTTCGGCTTTACTTTTATTTTTAGACGGAGCAGATTTATTTATATGTATGTAGCGGGGATCCTTGAAGTGCTAGAAATCTTTTTTTTTGCACAATTACACTGAGGGTATATGTTTTTAAAGGCAAGGTATGTGCAAGTCTTTTTTTTTTTTGAAAGCAACATTGCCTCAAATTACTGTATCAATGTGAAGATAAAAAGAAGAGGGAAAACATATTTAAAACTGGAAGAGCATTTGGCTGACTATATGATAATGTTTAAAAACTGACATAATAAAAAGAGCCCAATATCAGAGGTGCTTCTTATTTAAAGTTCTTTTTATATATCAAAATATGTGCACATTATATTAAAAAAAAATCAGAAATGCTGTTCTAATTAATGCTTTCTTTAATAAAATATTGTCATGAGTTAGATGTAATAATTTATTTATTGCTGATAAATGATTAAAGATTAAAAAAAATAAAATGTTGCGCATAACGTGCTGTTTATAATTAAAAATGATAAAAATAAAAAAGCAAAACAATAATACTTGAAACTAATACAATAAAGCAAATACAGTAGCTCTAAAAAGGGGAGGGGGATATGTGGAATTGCAGCTTAATTGTGTTTCTGTTTGCCATGACAGACCCTTCAAAGGTAATTCTGTTAAACATTCTGACACTGTGTCCTCCCTCAAACGTGAGAAAGCTGTTGGCAAAGGAAGTAAAAGCCTTAGGTATGTGAACACACTCGCGAAAGTGTTGAAAGTGCACTTCAAAGTCAATTGCTTGGGAGAAGCTGGGGCTGATTTATTTGACTTAAGATATACTTTTTTGTGTGTTTCATTGTGGATGAAAATTTCATACACCGATTTAGAGGTGGTGAAATATAAATGATTTCTTTAAAGTTTCATCATAAATCAGTCTGTCGGTATATGTGAGCAGACACTGATTGCCCCTTGATGTCTCCCGAGCCTGATCTCTGTCTCCCGATGTCTGGAGGTGGCTCCAGCAGCGCCTGTTGTCCCGCTGGGGAACAACATATTTCTGCAGCTGGATGGCTCTCTTGCAGTGTGCAGCAACACCAACAAGCTTGTTGTGGCAGCCATGGGGACATATTAAATGTATGTGTGCATTTAAAAAAAAAATAACGAACATGGCATCTAGTCGCTTGCAAAGACACACTATATTCAGGAGAACGCGTTTTTATCGCTGGTGTAATATCTGTAGTTTAAAAAAATAGAAGCTGTGGACACACAGAGCGGCGATATGTAGACTTGAATTATAAGAATAAGACTACACTTAATGTTCTGTGAGAAAGGAAAGAATTAAATGTAGAATCCTGAACATTTGATCTTTATACATTTAGGGAGATTAGTGATAATGCCACTACACCTGTCACACAAGAGGTGTCACATTTCCGTGTTTCTCTGTGTCTTTGCCTACTGTGTGTTTTATATATATATATATAAAAGATAGAATATTTCCAATCTCCTTTAGCTTAGGCTACTTAGAAAACAATTAAGTGATCCTATAGACACGGCCATATTAAATAAATTAGGCACCCCTTGTTAATTACAACGTGATTAAATGTTTTAATTACGTTACCGATAATGTGGCTTAATTAGTGAAGAGATAAGATAATAGGCTGCTATGACAAGTGTATAGATTTACAGTTTAACAGTGCTCATTACTTTAAAAAATCCACTTTTATTGTCATTCATGAACTTGCAGTCTTTATGCATGGAAATCAACATAGGGGATTTTATTTTTTTAGTGGTTAAAATGAGATATAATTTCCTCATAGTTTTTCTGGTATTTTCCATATTTTTTCAAGATTAAAAAAAATTATAAATCTGTACTTTTACTTTGGATATTAAGATATTAATCGAGTCCGTTGCCAGTGCCATTACTGTTTTACAGTTTTGTAAAACTTTTATTGTTATCTTAGCAATATATATATTTTTATATTACTATAGTGGAAAAACTTATTTATTCTGGCCAATGTGTGAAAGGGAGCTGTCCGTAGTGATAATTTACTTTCACTGCTTCCTCTGATATCAGTTTTTCTATATGAATTTTGTTTAAAATATCCAAGAAAAAAATATATATTTTCAGATACAACAAAACGGAATTCAAAAAGTCTCCGAGTTTTATTGGACGTGGTGTTGGTAACGAGGTGTTGGTGGTGTTGGTGATGAAGTAGATTCATTTGAAATAAATGCCTTGTTGCAGACTGCCCATGCGCAGAGTCCCCAGCGGCGGCGGCGGTGGTGGTGGTGGTGTGGCTAATGAAGAATAATAAATCATGAAAGGGTTTTTTTTTTTTCAGGTGCGCTCAAAAGGCTGTGTGTGTGTGTGTGTGTGTTTGTGCGTGTGTGTGTGTGCGAGTGTGTGAGTGGGTGAGACACTGAGAGCGCTGTAGAGAGAGAAGGGAGAGGGTGTGTTTGTGCGTGTGTGTGTGTGTGCGTGTGTGTGTGTGTGTGTGTGAGAGAGAGAGAGAGAGAGAGAGAGCGAGAGAGAGGCGGAGAGAGACTCAGTCTGCCCTTCGCCTCAGAGCAGAGGCAGTTCGGGTCCCCGCAGCATTCAACGTAGTCGAAGAGGTACAATACAGAGACTGTCATCGCCATTACTTCTCACTTACGGTCATATCAAGACGGAAACTTTTGAGAAAAAAATAAACAAACAGGTCAACGAGAGCGGCAACAGTTTTCAAACTTGAAGTATTTTGGAAATCCTAAGAGACGGAGAGAAACTTTTTTTCTTGCTGGCGTCGTTGATGAGGAGCTCTGCCAAAAATAATCCAAGGCAAAAAATATACTTGTATAATACAAGGTGGGGGCAAGCTGAAGGAGAAAAGGCAGAAAGTATTTTTGAACAATTGCGCCACAAGTCCACAAAGGAAGAGGTATCATCGGCGCTCAGCTACATGGCTTGTTGGCGTCTGTGATATCTCATTTGCCATAAAAGACGAGACACCTCTCCATACCTCCGCGAGTAATAATAAATAGATCTGATTCAGTGTTGGACGACCGTCTTCAGCCGACACTTTATTCGACAGTGACTTGAGATTCCTGCGAAGCAATTGGGCTTCAACTCCCGACCGAGGAGGCGGAGTCTTAACTTATTAAAAGGAACTTGCCGAGGCTTGGACGCCTGCAAATATGATGATGATGTCTCTGAACAGCAAGCAGGCTTTTGCTATGGCCCACACCAGCTTGCCCGAACCCAAGTACTCGTTGCATTCCTCCTCATCCTCCACTTTGACTTCCAATGCACCTTCGTCCTCCTGCTCATCCTCCCGACACAGCAGCACCATCATCAGCAGCAGCGGCAGCAGCAGCAGCAGCAGCTCGGAGGCGATGCGCAGAGCCTGTCTCCCAACCCCACCGGTATGTATTCTGCATAATCACTGCTTAAAGGCACATTTTGACAGCCCACTTTTTTGCTTGATGTTTTTTTCATGTCTGCACAGCAAATCACCCAACACCTCCATATTTTTTTCCTCTGCTCAACTTATGTATTCAGTCGGCTTTGCCTTTCGTATTAATTTTTATGACCTGGGATGTTGCATGTGTCTTGTTTTGTGTGCTCCTTTTTTTAGGATTTCTTTTTTTTTTTTCACATTCTGGAAATGTTTTAAACCGAGGAGTGGAGGGAGAATTCCCTGCTGACAGTTATGTGTGCATTCTATTTGCAATTGCAGAGCAATATATTCGGAGGCTTGGATGAGAGTTTATTGGCCCGGGCTGAAGCTCTAGCGGCGGTGGATATAGTCTCGCAGACCAAGAGCCACCACCACCCACCACATCACAGTCCCTTCAAGCCGGACGCAACCTACCACACCATGAACACTCTCCCCTGCACATCGTCTTCCTCCTCTTCCTCCTCGGTGCCTATTTCTCATCCATCCGCCTTGGCTGGTCACCATCACCACCACCACCACCATCACCACCAGCCTCACCAGGCACTGGAGGGGGACCTGCTGGATCACATCACCCCTGGACTGGCACTGGGAGCCATGGCAGGGCCGGATGGCTCGGTGGTTTCCACGCCTGCGCACCCTGCCCACATGGCGGGCATGAACCACATGCACCAGGCAGCTATCAACATGGCTCATGCCCACGGGCTACCACCGCACATGGGCATGAACGACGTGGACGCCGATCCAAGGGACTTGGAAGCCTTCGCAGAGAGGTTTAAGCAGAGACGGATCAAACTCGGGGTTACTCAGGCGGATGTAGGGGCAGCTTTAGCCAGCCTGAAGATTCCTGGGGTGGGCTCCCTCAGCCAAAGCACCATCTGCCGATTCGAGTCCCTCACGCTCTCTCACAACAACATGATTGCTTTGAAGCCCATCCTGCAAGCGTGGCTAGAAGAAGCCGAGAAATCACACAGGGAGAAACTTAATAAACCCGAGTTATTCAACGGCGCGGAGAAAAAAAGGAAGCGCACGTCGATAGCCGCACCGGAGAAGAGATCGCTGGAGGCCTATTTTGCCATTCAGCCGCGTCCCTCCTCGGAGAAAATCGCAGCAATCGCAGAAAAGCTGGACCTGAAAAAGAACGTGGTGCGGGTCTGGTTTTGCAACCAGCGACAGAAACAGAAACGAATGAAGTATTCTGCATGCGTCTAAAATCGCTTTAACCCACCACCCTCAAAAAGACTTGGAACTGTTTAGAGATGATTTGTATCATATTTCCTATCTCACACCTTTTTTCAATCATCGATGACTTTGTGCTTTGAACTTCGAAAAATTCCTGAAATCG
>VUQS01028977.1:29557-44253 GCA_015108495.1 Heterochromis multidens | reverse complement strand
AGGTGCCCCCCCCCCCCAAAAAAAAAAAAAAGTGGCCCTGATTCCCAGGGGCCCAGGTAAGCGGCTGCTGGTGGCACTGCCATATGCCCTTTAAGCCGTATTAACCCTGCTGGCTGCCCGTGTGGCCCACAGCGATAACGGCAACAACAAGAGACTACAGTCGCCGTCTCTTAACGTTCCCCCTCAAAAAGAAAGAAAAAGAATTTAAGATGGAAAGCAGTCTCGCTCATGTTTTTAAACACTTCAGCTAAATCCCTCCACCTACCTAAAATGCAAACACTCATTTACTTTTCAAAGCATATCAGCTGCCGGAGCTTAGTTAGCATATCTTTGATATTTATGTGTATTTGTGTGTCGTGTTGCTGAATAATAAATATGTTTGTGTCTGTACAGGTTACGACAGTGGACAGGTTCCAGGGTCAGCAGAACGACTATATCATCCTCTCCCTGGTCCGCACCAAAGCTGTGGGACACCTGAGGTAATTACTTCTGTGCATGCCAAGCAGGAGAAAAAAAAAAGTATCTGATCCAAAATAGCCTTCAGCTCTCAGCAGCTATTCTACTTTAAAATACTTGTGTAATATGAAGTACACCTAAGATAAACATCCTCCAGGGAAACAACACTGCAGAAACGCTGGCACTTAATTCTCTTGAGACAGCTGCTCTCAGGAGGCTTTTTCTTTTTGTCATGTGTAACTACTGAATGAAGTTTGCTGAGGGAAATAACAGTGTTGCAGTTTTGAGGTAAGTATGAGCTTAATTATGATGCAGGGAGGGTAAAGGTGCTTCAGGACGCATCTATGGAGCTGACTGTAATTTTTGTCCTGGTTAAGAGAAGTCATTGTGCTCTGATGATTAGCCTGACAATAACGAACAAAGCTCAGTTCTGATCAAAGGCAAACTGTAAAGCAGTCAGTATGAAGGATAACCACTTTGCAGAAGTAGATCATTGCTCTCTTGTGCGCAACTATACTCCTTTTCTGGCCTCTGCTCTCATTGGTAGGTTTATTTCCTTTTCTCTCTTCTTTCTCTTCTTCTGAGTCCTGCCTCCTTCCCCCATTTCACATATTTAAATTTGTAGTCAGATGATCTTTCACTTCTCTGCTGCCATGAGATCCCAACAACCTCTTTATACATCACGTTTTTATACCATGCAACTGATCCACAACACTTCTACTTGCCAGGCTGGGCCCTGGCTGTGATGTACAGTAGCTGCTGTTGGAGTTGCACTGTTTACAGCTTTATCATAGAATTGGACAGTCTGCAAATTGGAACCAGAGTGCAAATTAGAAGCCATTCCATTTGTAGCTCTGCACGCCCCACCCTTCATCGTGGCCATTTAGCTGGCACAGAAAACACTTAAAAACTCTATTTTGTTCTTTCTTTCATCTCACAGATGGAGCGATTAATTGATGTAGCTGAAAATGAGAAAGCGCAGCTGACTACAGAGAGGGGAACTTTATCTTGCTGGCAGTGCCTGCTCTCCTCTCTGTATCATTCATTTGATCTTGTCTCTGACTGGATATTACATCCCACCTTTTACACATTCTCAGTGTAGCAGTTTTTCAGTGCAGGGAGCATACAATAGTGCTAGAGCTTCTATTCTCCTTGATTAAGACTTTTGATAACACTGAACTTCAAGGCCCTGGAAACCAAGTTATCAGTCACTGATAATGGTTTGTGGTTATTTTATAAGAATATTTGAATCACACTTTTTGTGATCATCCTTCCAGGCTGCATCAAATCATAGTTTAATAACTAAAACTTTTTTTAACTTAAATTTCTGATTTTTTGCTTATTTATTTGTGAATATATATTGTTGACTGTGATGTGAGAGATGTGAATAAGAAATCGAGCACCACGAGCTATATCCTTAATAAAGTTTGCATAAAGAACAATGAATGAGCGGTTATCAATCAACATCATCATTAAAGTCCTAGATTGCAATAATAAGATGGACCAAAATTCAGACTTTGAAAAACTGTGACCAAGTTCTTACAGCGTCACTGCTGCTGCATCCAGCCTATGAGAATAAATCATTAATGTAAAATATAAATTACATCAGTCATTTTTAATTTAGAGAAATATATACAAACACAAAACAATTGAGACAAAGTAATAAAGAAAAAAAGAAAACAGGTATTACCAATCGTCAGATTGAGACCAAGATTTTTTTTAAGACCCATCTTGCACTATGTAACATATTAATCTCACATAATGATTCAGATATTTTTAGATGTCTTTTACATAGTAAAACTTTGACTTAATAAGAATGTCAGACAATAAATGAAACACATTTTTGGTATTAAAATTGATGCAGCAGCACAACTAAAGATTTTTTTATTCTATGCATTCTTCCTCCTTGTCAAAATCCGCTGCTTAAATTACCAATAATACCAATAATACTGTTAGTTTGCCCACTGGGTGTTTTATGCACAGCAGCACTTATAGTTGAAAATCACTAGGCTCAAGTAGAGATTTGGCAATTTATTGCAGCTCCTTCTGGAGCAAGAAAAAAAAAATTATACAGATTTCTTTCATATATGCAGTAGCATACCCCATGGACCTGCAAACAGACTTAAATTTATAAAATTACTACACTTTTCTTTTAATAACAGAGCAATTTAAATAACAAAAAACGTCTTGTTAATCTCATTTTTATAGTTTTTCTTAATAGTCATTCATATGTTGGCATCCCTGACAACTTGTGAATGGTCAGCTGAGTGGTTGAGAGAGCAGTCCTTCATGGGAGCTCCTAATGCTGTCCATTGTGTTTTTCTCATAATGGGATCACTGTGGTGTACCACTGGCTTTTACCTCACAATCCTCCTCCTCCTCCTCTGTCCCCTGTCTCTGCTCCTGCCTCGCTCCTCATGGCAGTCCGCAGCCGTGACAACCACAGGGGATGCAGCTGACCATATGATGAGCTGACCCTCGCTTTGACAGGGGAAGCATTCCCGTGGTACACACAGGCACGCTCACATGCAGGAGCATACACTTTGACAGGGAAGCACAGATCCAGAGATGCTCTGACATGAATGCACACACATGTGGGAACACACACCGTCCACTTTGCCCTGTCATGTCACAGCACAGTCCAGGTGGGCGTCTCTCAGTAGTGCCATGTCCACAGGCTATCATGCTTCATGATTGGTTCATCTGCTCCACAGCTCTGTGCTCATTGGTTTAGGCAATGGTAGTTTGTCTCTGTGGAAATGTTTCATTTTGTACCGTGCCCCCATTTTTGCCTGAAATGTGCAGTAATTTTCACATTAATCTATAGGCTGCTCACGTTTACTCACTCGTACCCTGCACAATGGTTCCCATAAGCCTTTTTTTCATATTCACAGAATTCATCATGCATATTGCAAAGATTAATCCTCTTAATCTCATGAAGTGCTCAGGTGGACTCCACATTTTATATTTTTGGCTGTACTTGAGTATGCGTGTAGTATGTGTTGGTGTTTATTCATAAAATCCTCTATACAAAAACATGACTGTGTGTCATATTCGTCAACATCAAAATAAAGACTACTTTCTGTATTGCCAGAGTTGCTTGAGTAAGCCAAAGACATCTTCTTTCTCCAATGCTGTCCTCTTACCAGTGTTTGGTCTCACACCATAGATTTACAGGTCAGCTAAATGGTTATACTTTGCACAAATAAATTTGGTTATCAACACAGATAGCTGAGACAATATGAGGATTCAGTAGGTTCAAAGGGAAACCCCTTTTAAATGGTCCACATTATGACAAAGCATATTTTTGTGGCTTTTAAAGGCTGTCTTCTTCCTTTCCTCATGCATATGTATTGTATAGAATGTTAATATACAATACAGTAGGGTGTATACTATGAGCATTTTTTTTTTTTTTACTGTTTGACTTTGATATATAGATGAATATACAGGCATCTAATGGCATTTTTCCACAGTGGAGCAAACAGACAAGTATTTTGGCTAGTACAGCAAGGCAAGCAGGATTCCTCCATTCTCAGAGAAATGACTGCCTCTGTCCTTAATCTCTTAATACTACTTGATGGCATAAAAAAGTAACCTATTATATCTACCCTTTCCTGTGCTCTCCTACCTCTCTGTCTCTTTGCCTGCAGTGCTTATCCATGCCCTTTGTCTTCAATTTCTTTATTTCTCTCTTAGCTTCGGTATTTTGCCTACTGAAGTAGTGCTCCTTATCCTTCACTAAACCTCTTTCCGCATATACAACGCTGCCTTTTCTTCTCTTCCCCTTCAACCATTACTCAGTTGTTTCACTGTGATCTCTTCACTTCAGTTTTTGTTTTTGCCCCTACGCAGGATCTCTTCTCCTTTTACAGTTTCACACATTTTTCTCCCATCCCTTCACATCTTTTCCCCTCAAGTCAATCCTTTTTTTCCTCTCTCCACAGGGATGTGAGGCGTCTGGTGGTAGCCATGTCAAGAGCCAGACTGGGCCTGTACATCTTTGCCCGAGTGTCACTGTTTCAGAACTGCTTTGAATTGACTCCTGCCTTCAACCAGCTCACTGCCAGACCACTGCAGCTACACATTAGACCACATGAGTACTACAACCAGGAACAGCCTGTAAGCAGACATACACATGCACATGCTTGTCTCTTAAAACTTACCACATTAGATCTGCCATCCTTATGAGGTACTCAAGCAGCAGATATGCTGATTAGAACTGAGCTTCTTTCCCATGTTTCATACCTGTGCCATCTTCACCATCCCACCACGTCATTGTTGCTACAGCCCACTGGCTCTGTCTAATCCCCCCTTTTTATATTCTGAGGGGACTCTTCATTCCCCTTGGTCCTCACTGGTCCCACATCTTACTGCAGCTTTAACCATAGATCCCATTCTGTTAAGAGCATTCTGCAGACCAGCTGCAAACATGGGAAACATAGGCCTGGCTATAATTACCCCCAAAGGTCAGAAGACAAAACCACCCGACTAACCAGCATGAAACGACCATTGTCTGGTCACGGTGTCTCACTGACTGGGGTGTGTGGCAACAGTGATGTCTAAAATACCCCATAGCCTCTCTGACACTTCCTCTGACACTAGAGTGTTCATCCCCATGGGGGACAGTTCTTTCGGGCACACACATGTGGCCCCTGCTTAGCCCATCTATCTAGAGTCAGTAAACCCCCGCTGCTTACACGCACATGCAGATTAAAAGTCAGACTTTGTCTGGCAACACTCGACTGGAACTGTCATGGGCTATTTAACGGTGCTAATTCAGAAGCCGCTATAAAAAACAAAGCTGCTTAAAGCTTCATATGGAAACATACATATTTGATCTATAATTGTATGCAGTTACTGAGGAACATATTGACCACCCAGTGTTTTTAATGAAGGTTTTACTGCAATGAAACCACACAAAGTTAAACTGTGCAGTAGTACACTTTGACATGATACCCCCAGGGCATCTGTGGGCATCTCCCCTGTATTTAAGGGGCAACCGCCAATCAGATTGAATATTCTGCTTGCCTCAGTCTTCAGTTTAGCCTGCAAGACTCTGTCTGCATACTAATATTATCAAATTAAAACCTCTGTATCCCCGACTTCTTTTGGTAATACGTGAGCAGTGATCGCTGGAGAGAGAAATTTGTTTCAAATAACCAGCAGGTAGCAGTGGGCTGCTGAATTGTAATTTCCCTGCACATTTTACCTCAGATCAATACCTAACCAAGCGGTGCCTAAAAGAGTGATCCCTAACAAGACAGATAAAAGTTCTGCATTATAATTCCTCTCTAATTACATGCTGGACTCAAATCAAACTTCTTACTTTCATCCTTTTTTTTTTTCTACCCTTCAGCGAGATGCTTCTGGACAGCCTGACCAAATTGTGAAGAACATGCCGGAAATGGCCAACCTGGTGTATAATATGTACATGCACATGATCCAGACCTCCCAGCAGTATAGACAGGTAAAAACCACAAAGTGGACTGTGTGAAAGGAGTGGTATAAATCAACCAGCAGCACACCCACTACTGTTTATGATACTACGGTATCATAAAATTTTCTTCTGTGATACACCTGAGGCAATTTAAAACTGGCAATGTTCTTGTGTTGACACGCTTACAAATGTCATCAACTTTCCTGACAGCTGTCAGCGCCTGTCCCCAGTTGCCGTTTTTGTGTTTTTAACCTTTAACTTTTAATGCAGTACAGTAAATAGGTCAGATGTAAGAAATGTTGAGGTTGTGCATGTAGAGAATGAACATGAAAATGTTATGAGAAGCTTGAGTAGTTTTTCCAACGTATTTATTGTCATATAATGTCTCTTACACTCATTTAAAGAGAAATAATAAAGGATACTAAAAATACATGTACTTAAAAAGGAGAGACATTTTTACTATAAAGATATCTGTACTATAATACCCTCAACAAAGAATATGTTCCTGTATAATACACCTATATTTCAAATGCTTATTTGCCACACTGTTAGGCACACTTAACTCCAACTAATACAGTTTGAGTGCTGCAATAAATCCATGAAGATTGTGATGTTCATTTTTTTTCCCTTTATATGCGTAGACGCAATGTAATGGTCATTTTAGAGGCTACTGTTCATGGTGGTGTTCAGTGGCATTGTGTTAGACTGACAGGTGCTTTTCTTTTTTTCCCCACTACTTCTATATTACTACTATATTTATGATGGCAGGTTGAGCAACAGAAACACTTCTGCACAACGCAGTTAAACAGCACCAAGTTGAACAAACATCTCTTAAACAAAAACTGCAAAGGAAGGATTCATTGCAGGGCTTTTGTATAAGATTACATCAGTTTTGGCTGTATGCTCTTATAATCAGTTAGCTGAGTATATTTGACAATGTAATGTCAAAAATAAAAGTGGAAATATTTTCCTTCATGTATTGAATATTTCCCTTTTCTTTTTGGCTTCTCAGCAGCAACAGCAAGAACTGGCTTTGCCTCCAAAACAGACCCAAAAAGATGCTGGTGCTTTGTCGACCACAGCTACTTCTAAGGAACCACAGGAGGAAACCCCAATGGAGCAGGAAAACCCAGAGGGAATGGCGAGCACAGAGCCAAACTCAGAGGACACCAGTGAGAAGGAAGGAAACCAGGATACAGAAGGCCATGCTAAGATGCCAGAACATCCTGGTAGAGACAGCGACAGTGATGGAGAGGAGAGCGCAGATGAGCAAGAACAGTAAAACATCCTGATGTGGGACTACTATAGAGAGACCAAATGGATCCCCTGAAGAAAAATGTAGTGCTTAGTCAGCAGTTTTAAATTTGTTTTCTGCTGAAAGATCCTTGTGATGTTTCATGATTTTTTTCTAAAACATTTGATTTTTGTTACTATCAGTACTTTATTAAAAAAAAAAAGAAAACTATTTCAACTGTGGCATCATTACTATACTGATACCCAGGCACCAGAGTTGCTAACACTCAACAGATGCCACTTTATATGTGTCTCACACACATAACCAACACATACAGCACTGTCCAAAAGTGTTAAGCTACTCTCCATTTCTTTATATTTTGCTAAAAAAAAATGGGAAATAGGTGCAGCAATTCATTAGAACGTGCAAACATACATGGAAATACAGTGTATAAGGCAAAAACAGATTTTGTACAATTCTAATGAGATTGAAAGTCAATATTTGGTATGACCACCTCTATTCTTCAACATAGCCTGAACTCTCTTAGGCAAGCTTTCTTGTCATTTCTTTAAGTAGTCTTCAGGAATAGTTCTCCAGGCTTCTTGAAGGACATTCAAAGCTCTTCTTTGGATGTTGGCTCTCTTTTGTTCAATATCTGTCAAGATGATCCCACACTGCTTCAATAAAGTCTGGGATCTGGGGGAGGGCCAATCCATGACTGAAAGTGTTCCACTGTTTTTCTATCCAAGTATGCTTTTACTGCATTGGCAGTGTGTTTGGGATCACTGTCATGCTGAAAAAAGAAGACTTTGCCAATCAGATGCTTTCCAGATGGTATTTCATGGTGGATCAGAATCTGATGGTACTTTTCTGTGTTCATAATTCCATCAATTTTGACAAGATCTCCAACACGACTGGCTGAAATGCAGCTCCAAACCATGACAGAGCCTTCACTGTGTTTTACAGACGGCTGTAGACACTCAGTGCTGTACTTCTCTCCGTACCTCTACATACTGACGATGATTTGAACCAAAAACCTAAAATTTGGATTCATTGCTCCATAAGACCTTTTGACACTGATTTTCATTCCAGTTCTTGTGTAATTTGCATACCTCAGCCTTTTCTCCTTGTTTCCCTTCCTAAAGAATGGCTTCTTGACAGCCACCCTTCCACTGAGACCATTTCTGATTAGGCTTCAGCAAACAATAGATCAATCAGCTCAAGTTCTGAGTCAGGTCTTTGCTGGGTTTTTCCTATTTCATAAGGACATGACTTTCAGATATTTTCATCAGCTGTAGATAGTTTTAAGCCTGCCACTTCTGTTTTTCTCCACTTGTCTAGTTTCCTCAAACTTTTTAAGGACACACTGCACACCATGCTGAGATATGCCGCGTTTTTGGCTAATACCTCTTTGGGAATCACCTTGTTGGTGCAAAAATACTATTTTATGCATTCACACTGTTATTTTTAACTAAAGAAGTAGGAACACATTTAGTGTTTTTCCAACAGGCTGCTAGTAACAAAGTGCCTAAAGATACCATTTAAAACAAGTTCTTTGCTAAGTTGCCTGTAATGTGTAGACACAACACTGGTTCATGCCTTGAGTTAGGTGCCTTTTTTATGCTTGAATTCATAGGTCAGTTTTAAGTGGTTTAACAACCCACAAAAAAGACATTGCTTAGGTACAAGGACTGGCCTGAAAATGAGTGGAAAACCAGCCAATATCCAAAGAAAAACCTTCAGAAAGCCGGGAGAACTATTGCTCAAGAACACATTGAAAAATTACAAGTCTGGCTCATTGGAAGCAAAATAAAATAGAAATGAGGAGTGGATCAAGATTTACAGTACTGTATATAGAGATTGTTAGAATATCCCAGTCATGATACTTCTATACATTCATCTACTTCCTCCTGCATAAACCACAGCTCAAATTTCATTGGCTCAGTCTATACCAGAAACAGAAGCTGCAAATAAGCTCAATTTGTAGGTCAGTCACTACATCCAAGGGCCAGTATGCGTGCTGGGGGATTTCAAGTTCCCCTCTGTATGTACACAGTCACTCAACCAGCAAGCCTTAAATTATCTTCCATTTATGATTTTGTGTGGAGCACGAACAGTAAAGTGCTCCACAGCTGGATAAATGTTAGGGTTAACATTTGATGACCAAATTCAAGAAAATAATCGAGCAGACAGAATATATGTGTTGACATTTTAACCAGAATTGAATAATTTAAACATCAATAAATTAATTAAAATGAAGAGGTTAACACAGTCCACAACCCCACAGGCAAAAACACAGACTGGAAATTAATTCATTATCATGCACCAGAGGATTTTTTTTATTGTTACATCATACCTCAGGCAGGCTGATAGAACAGGTCAGCTGCACAGCTGCTTGTGCCTGGGCTAGTTAAAAGACCTGATGGAGAACCATGTGTTGATGGATGTGGAGAGACATCATCTGCATTCAGTCAAGTGTAGAGCCATGAAATGTCTTTCTTTTTTCTGTCTCCTGAGTGCAGGGTATTCTGGGTTAAGGTTTAACATGGGTATTTTAGAGTCATAAGACATGCCTTTCTGTTGGCTAAGGAAAGGATTAGAATGAGTGGTTAGATAAGAGGTTACCTCTGTTGGCTGAGACTGCATATATGAATTGCTAAAAGTTTTGACATGGAGCCAACAAGAATATGAACTGTCACATAAGAATTAAATATTTTATAGGTTATACTGTAAGAGTGAACAACTTAACTACTGACTCAAACCTAGACTTATCACAGATGTATCAAATGTTCTGTCATATTACCAGCTCCTAGAATCCCATGACACCAGGCATACTTTTCTCTTGAGTCACATGAATGTCTGCATTGTGTAATAACTTCCCTCTATTAAGCCTCCCAGTTAACCTTCTGTTTTCAGCTGGCCTCATGAGAATTCAGTTGCCTGTGGTACCTTGTTGTAGTAAATTAGATCTAACTGGTGGGAAGTGGCTACTGTTTACACACACAGATCATCTCTGTGAGCCTCCAGCAGGATCTGGGAGATTTGCTCCAAGCAAGAAGGAAACCAGGTGCACACGTCGTCCAGAACCTTTCCTCTGCTGAAGGTGAACATGTCTTTTATACTCACACGGCAGGTATTCATTGGGTTAATAGCTACTTTGCAAAGCTCTCCCTTCTAACCTTTGCTAAGGGCTGATTCATCAGCGAGACTAACAGCATGCAGTGAAACTGTGTTGAATATTCATTATTGTTTTGCTGACTTGTAATTTAAGATGTCTTTAGAGGTGCTGATAAAATTGACATTTTTAATAGGTTCAGATCTAGGGAGGAGATTTATTTGTGTTGGTTATTCAGTTATTTAAAGGTGCTTGTAATAAATTTAACAATGCAAAAGCAAAAAAATAAGGTGAAGAGGAAGAATTTTAAGTGTTTTCATGCCATTTGTTCTTGTAATCATTGTGGTTTAGTAGTTCCTCTAGCTCATCTTTTATTTTAAGTGACACCGTTTACCAAAGCACGAGATCCACCATGGGACACACTCGTGTTGAATGTTTAATCTATTGCCCAACGCTACGTGACAGCAGTGTCACAACAGAAAATTACACATTACATAGAGTCAAGACAGCAGAGCCTGGAGGGAAAGAGGATCTGACCATTGTGTCTTAAACCTAAGCCAGGCTCAGGGAATCTGTCTGACAACACACAATACTTTCACACTCATAAAACCATCAGTTTTACAATCTCAACTTCAAGGCTTGGCCTCAGGGCAGATTTTTCTGGTGGATTTTATCTCACAAAAACATTTACAACCTTATTCCTCAGGCTTAGTATTGCATTTTGTTAAAAAAATAAAATAAATTTGCCATAGTGAGGTCTTTACATATTTTCCTGCTATACTACTATAAGTTATCAAGCAGGACACATTTGCACTTTGCACAGTACAGTATACCAATTAGAAGGTTTATTTTTAATCTTAATAATACATGAAGCTTTTCTTTTTCTTTTTTTTTACTCAAAATAGCAGCACATATACTTCTGGCCTCTGGTTGTTATCAGTTATGATCTCTGCTGATGTGCTTATAGTGGCTGACTAATGTGCCAGCACAGGTCAACATTGTGTAAGTGTTGACCTCCAGTGGGCATGCAGATCTAGCGACTATTGCCAGCTTATTGTGCTTTGTCAAGACCAGTGCCTAATCCTGTACATACAGATCATTGACAGGACACATTTCAATCTACTATTCTCACATCATCACTGAAGAAGCATTGCTGCTCACAGGAAACACAGTTGCCATTGTAGTAACTGACCCACCAACACATGCAATCTAAAGTGCTCTTTAGCCAGACTTTCTACTAAATTCCAATAGTCTGTTAGACCTGTTTAACAGTTTGACTAAAGTAAAAGCATTTGCAAACTGAGCCAATCGCCTCTTGGAGGAAATTATTATTCTAAACTTCTTTTTTTTTTTTCTAGACTAAGATGGCCACTTGTGGGTCATGTTTCTGGTGCATTATATGGCTCATTGTTCTGCTGTGCATTGGCTGGCCCCTCAGCATCACCTTAGGGGGTCTCTATGGCCTCATCAGCCCCCTCACCACCTGCCTTGGCCTGGACCGACTGTCTGATTTACTCCTGGAGGGAGCTAATGTGGGCAGAACCTGTGCCAATAACATGAGGCATGGCAAGCCTTTGTGCTGAAATCCATCCTGTCTGAACGGGACCAGAAAAAACAGAGGTTGAAGGCAGAAAGAGAAAAGGCTTCACCTCAGGAAAAACTGTTAATGTCTGATTTATGTGGAGCTATTCCAACACGACTGGCGTACAATTCACTGAGAAACTTTCCAGCAACTTATGTCACAAAAAGGTCCAGAAGTCCTGGAAAATGGATTCCTCTCTTACTGGTAACATGTAATTAACTACAGATTTTAAATTTGCATGGGTTTGTCAGGAAGAAAATAGGCTTGTTGTTCATGGTCTGTGTTTGCTGTTTAATTCATGATGACGCTGCATGGAGAAGATAAGAACGAAAATGGCAATTTAACAATGGAAATATTTAGACTTGGAAATGTCTCTATGGAAATGTATGGAAATGCGATTAAAACTGCTTTGAACTTGCCCTTCGTGTTTGCTGATTGACTTTTTGTGCACGTATTTTGAGGAAAATCCATCCTGTGAAATACCGAACATAAATGGGAGATAGAGAAGGTGCAGATTTGAACAGATGCATTTTAGGGTTCATTCACTTGTTTTTGTCTACCTATGTTTTCACATTAGGCTTTCACAGTTGTTTGGGTCTCATCCCAAAATGAATTTAACTAAAGTCAGGGAGACAATGTTAAGACACGCTGCTAGGTCATCCCAAGCCCAACACAGCTTTGCACATAAGTAATTTGACTACTTTTCAGCCAGCTTTCTTCTGATTGGCTGCTCCTCACAAACAGAATGTTTGAACAACAGGTAGGTGGGGGTTGTTGTGCTCACAGCCATTGCTGTGTAGATGAGATGAGACATCATGCAGATCCAAGAGCAGTCTGTTTAATATGAGCTTCCATTGTTGTAAAAGTACATATATGACAGAAAATGAGAAAAAGCAAAATGATGACTTTAAATGATTCTTTTGGCCACCTGGAGGCAGTAAAACAAGCATTACACACAAATAATATTAGAGATTTTTAAAGATCTCTATATAGCCATGCCATGTTCAGCCACTGTCAGCTTTGTCCTTGTTTGGAATACTGCCACACAGTATAAGGATTTATTATTAGTAGTAAAAAGTGTCTAGAGCATTTCAGATAACACAGCACTAAACTAACCATACTAAGTCAGCAAAAGACTGAAAAAGCACAAATAAATGTAAAAATAAAATGATTTAGTGGCAAAGAGCTGCTAACTCTCGCACTGGCAGGTAGATCATAAACTTCTCTAGCAACTTCCCTAGTGTCAGCTTTCAAATGATGAATGGAGTGTTCAGACCCATTAGCTCAAAGATATTCTAAGCTACTTGTAGTCATACTATTGTTTCTACAAAGGAGTGTGTAATAACTTTGAGACTGCAGCTGGCTCTGGGCTAAACAAGTAAACTTGTTATGAAAGTTTTGAGGTTCTGGTTCAGTGTATAGGCTCAATTTTCCTTTGAAAACATACATCTTAAGTAAACACTGAAAAGTTTTGCAAAAAAAAAAATCCTCTGAAGAATTACCATCAAGGGGGCTCAAAGTGCTGAATGGTTGCACAGAAGTTTTGACATTGTGGGCTCTAGTCCGAGTAAGTTATTGAATTTTGAAAGTCAAAACCCAATGGAAAAGTTGAATGGTTCTTGGCTCAGAGCTTTGAATGTGAGGCAGAGTGGCTTTGTGAACCGAGTATAATTAATCTGAGATACTTTGTCCGATAATTGGATAATGTGCTGTTTGCTGAGTTTTTTGTACTTTATATCACTTTCACATTCAAACTATTTTACATGCATAAAAGCTAGAGCTAGGTCTTTGCACAGTAAACATGAAAAAAACACATTATCCACTATGCAAGATAAAGTGCCTCAGATAGATTGCACTAGCAGATGGGAAGATATTGAGCTGGTTCAAATCTCTGTACTTGGCAAAGGGCAAAAATGTAACCAATATGTTACTTTTGTTTGAATAATTACTTTCAGATAAAACTAATTAAACTAACACAAAGCTGAAAGCAGTGATAGTTTTTTTTTATAGGCCACTCTTTGTTAAAGGAGTGTAAAAACATGTTAAAAAAAAAAACTATGATCAGTGGGAAGGTTGAAATACTGTATCCTACTCTTTGGAGAATGGGAATGTAATCTGAGCTACTTTTTTGTCATTTTTATATTTTTAATTAATTATTTTCTATTTAGTTCCTATTTCTTAAACACCTTTCATTACTGGTGTCATTACCAATCATGTTTTGATTTTATTAACTATTTGATTTTATTCTGTGTTTTATTTGTGTATATTCAAGCATTATGCAATTCCACATTCTTCTGACCTTCACGCCCCTTTTCTTTGTCTTTTTTTTTTTAAATCAAACTTTAACTTTGACCTTAAGTCAAGTTAAGTCTATACTATTATTCAATGTAGTGTCTCAAAGGGACATTAGCCTATGTTTAATTCCATTTCTTTAAGGCTAATTGTTACATTCAACCCATATGACTCAGTCCAGTGTGCCCTGAGCTACCATGACAAATAGGGGAGGGAATGCTTGTGCTTGACCAAACATTTGAGAGGAAGATCATGGTAAATTACCATTTTCATCTAGCACATACTAATTTAGTGACCGTAAGCCACCTTTTGCTGTGTTACTGCTTTTGGGGTGAGTAAGATTTGCTCTAGTAAAGCTTTGTTGAGCCATGAGACCAGCAGTAATGGTGCTCATGAGTTGTTCTTTTCTGGGAAAAAAGGTTATTGTGAAAGCATAAAAGCTCTTTTTTTCTTTCTTTCTTATTTTTTTTTTTTTTTTTTTTTATTTTTTTTTTTTTTTTTTTTTTTTAAATTAAAAAATTTCTTTTTTTTTTTTTTTTTTTTTTTTTTTTTAATCTGAGGTGTCACAAACACAGTTTAT
>VUQS01028977.1:0-29537 GCA_015108495.1 Heterochromis multidens | reverse complement strand
CAATACCCTTCACTTGCAGTAACTGGCACACTGGAAAAGGACCAGAGCTAAAAGTCAAAAGGTAATGTGGCTCCAGAGGTTAAGTGGAACATTCCACTCTGGTCTCATTTAAAGGGCAATCTGCCATGACTCATCAGTGAAATAATGCATTGAAAGGATGTGCAGTGGTGGAATGTAACTAAACACATTTACAAGGTATTAATCACAATTAATTACAGTTTTAAGGTAACTGCACCCCTTACTTGTACTTCACTTTATAAATTATTTTAGGAAATTCTAGAATATGAAATTAGTCTACATTGGAATCTTTCAAAAGTATCAAAGGCATTAGAAAATACACTCATCAGCCACTTCATTAGGTACACCTGTTCAACTGCTTGTTAATGCAAATATCTAATAAGCTAATCACATGGTAGCATGAGTATTTCAGAAACTGCTGATCTGCTGGGATTTTCACATACAACCACCCCTAGGGTTTACAGAGAATGTTCCAAAAAAAGAGAAAATATCCAGTAAGTGGCAGTTCTCTGGGTGAAAATGCCTTGTTGATGCCAGAGGTCAGAGGAGAATGGCCAGGCTGCTTCAAGCTGATTGGAAGGAGACAGTAACTCAAATAACCACTTGTTACAGCCAAGATATGCAGAAGAGCATCTCTGAATGCACAACATGTCAAACCGTCAAGCAGAAGACCACACCAGGCACCACTCTTTTCAGCTAAGAACAGGAAACAATTTGCTACAATTTGCGTGGGCTCACCAAAATTGAACAACAGGGAAAAAAAGGGTGCCTGGTCTGATGAGTCTTGATTTCAGCTGTGACATCCAGATGGTAGGGTCAGAATTTGGTGTAAACAACATGAAAACATGGATCCATCCTGCCTTTTATCAATGGTTCAGACTACTGGTGGTTGTAACGTGTAGGAGATATTTTCTTGACACATTTTAGATCTCTTAGTATCAACTGAGCATCTGCTTCCAGCGGGATAATGCTGCATGTCACAAAACTCAAAACATGACAGTAAGGTTCACTGTCAATATGGACCAAAATTTCTGAGGAATGTTTCCAGCACCTTGTTAAATCTATGCCATGAAGAATTAAGGTAGCTCTGAAGGTAAAAGTATTATCAAAGTGTACCTAATAAAGTGTCCGGTATATGTTCACTGCAAACATAACACCAAGTTCACCGAAAAAGTCAGCTCAAAGGTCCATCTGAAGCACCTTTCCTTCTTTTATCTTGGAATATACATACTTTTTGATGCTGGTGGTAAGATGAACAGCACCACATAAAACAGAATTACAGCTCAAAAGAAATCCTAAAGGAGCAGATGGGGTCATGCAATTGCAGTGTATAATTCAGCAATTTATTGGAGGAAAAATGTGCAGTACTTTCATGAGGCACAGTTTTCTTTTGAGTGTGGAGCAGATTTACCTCCATAACAGAATCTCAGAACGCAGCAGGGTGGATACATGATGCAACACAATGTTAGAATTGCAAATATGAATATGCTGTGGAGGCTAACTAAAACAGCTGAAATGTATGCAAGGCAAAAAGCAAAAGTCTGTTTAGCTGAGCGTCCTCAGGTGTGTGGGTTCTTTGCTTAAAAACTCAGAAGCTTTCCTATCAGTTTTGACTGGCATCATGTATTCTCAGCTACCACCAAAATAGCTCAGGATTCAACACTCAGGAGCCCCTCTAAATACTTACCAAAATACTCTTGCTAAGCAGAATACCTACAAATCCGTGTAGCTGTCAATGTTGAAGCTTATTCAAATTTGATTCATAAATTATTCATGTTCAAACTGAACTGCTTCTTATCCTCATTTTCTAGCCCTCACTATTGACTGAAACTGTGACAAAACTTCAATCATTCTTTCAAATGCCGGCTATAATCTGACACAAATTTCTTTAATAAATGAGGTAGCCAATGCCCAAATGCATATTGTAATATTTATGTGGGTGCAATATGAGACCTAGTTAGATTGCTTTTTGTCTGCCCAATTCTGCTCCCAAATATCCTGAGGAGAAAAGCCACTTGCAAAAAAGAAAAAAAAAAAAAAAGCCAGATTTTAATTCAACTTTGTCTGTTTTTCGCCCTAGAAGTCTTGGCAGAGGATACAGAAGGCAATGGGCCTTGATGCCAAGTGAGAGAGAGAGAGAGAGCGAGAGAGAGAGAGAGAGAAGCTAGTAATTTTTTTATTGGGGTCTGAGACTGGCTATGGAAAAAGCCTGTTCCCACTGGCTTCAGGGAGACCTGGGAGGCAAAAAAAGAGAGAAGATAAGTGTATGCCTCCCCATTCAATTAGCCACATACTGCTCTGAAATTTCTCCTCCATATACAGGCACATGCATGCACGCAAAAACACATGGTGACGTGTCTACTGTGTTAAATGGCTACAGTATATGAGTAAATGTCATGTTTGCCAGACCTCAATGTGGGCCATTCCTCTGGTCAACAGGAAGAAGAACTCCTCCTAGTCTCCAAGCCTCTAATGAGAAATTTCAGACAGTGCTTTTATTGTTGTTGTTTTTATTTTGTTGTTTTTACCGAAGTGTCCTTCAGTAAAAACAACAAGTGGGAATTTCACTTCTATGGAAATTTGATGGTTTATTTTACCAAAGCTGGTTACATTAAACAGTCAATCAATCAATAAATAAATCCTGTATCAAAATCTGAGTGTATATACTACCATAAACATGTTTGGACCCATTTTTTATGTAATCAAATATATGAAAATAGTACATTTAATATGCTGAAATAATTTAAATCAGGAAATAGCTGACCAAAGACTAAATAAACAAGTATAAATATTTCACCAAACTTTTCCACTACGGAAAAGTCGACATCCCCCAAAGAGAGGAGGTTTGACCCAGTTTTACTGTATAAGGATTTACTATGCAGCACTAAGAACTTAATTATGGAAATATTATGAATTAGTTAACAGTGTAAATGAATTATGAAAAATCCAAATAATTAGATCCATGCAAAATTAAGTTAGTTTCGTTTGGCAAAGATTTACACAATAATAGACTAAAATTAGTCTATTAATTGATTTTCAATTTATTCAATTGAATTAATCATAAACAGTTTTAACAAATGAACAATTGTTTAAGTGATTTATTAAGAAAAACATGTTTAGACTCTCAAATGTGAAGTTTTGATGTTTTTCCTGAATTTTTTCACATCATTTAAATTGATTATTTTGTGTTTTTGGTGTGCTAGATATAGAAAACAACATTCTATTAATAATAAATACTACATGTAGTTTTTCCCTAATTCTGACCATTGAAATTTCTTGAATATTTAAGTGTAATAATTTCATCATGATGCTGTTACATGATAAACGTAAGCAAACTTTTATTTTCACCTACACTTAGACATCTTTAACTCTGTTTGCCAAAATCAGCACTTATTTTCCAAGTGTCTCTTCAGTGTAGCCCCATGAGCTTATTATGTAACAGATGTTCATAAAGTATAAAAAATGGAAACTGTGCACTTTAGGAAAGTGCGGCTTACTGTCCAAGTATCAGCGATAATGAACGAGCAAATGCTGGCAGTATAACTTCAGGCATAGTGACAGTGATCCAAACCGTGTGCTCCTTTGAGGTACCCAGCAAAAGACTTTAACATAAGCCAACAACATGTCACTCAGTATTCAGTACACGGGCCAGAAAGAGGACACCCAATTTTTACTGAGCAATATGCTTCATGTCTTCTTTTGGCTGTGACCTTTCAGTGGCTCCTGATGCTCAAGAAAGATGAATGTTGGAATGGCCAAAGCATTTCCAGACAGTTTATATCAAGCAAGCTTTTGATGAACTGCTTAAATGCTTCAATCCTGGGACATTTCAACAACCCTTCACTTTACCCACTTAGGTACAAAACCTTGCCTGTATCAGGTGAATGACTTCCCCTTAGGCTGGGTTCTTTTTAAAAGCCTTGTACTTTGTGTATGATGAATTCCCCATAGAAAATCAATATGTTTTTTGTTCTGGACAGTTTTGTCCTTATTATCTCATCTCCGCTGCTGAGTAATGATGCCGATCTCTGGAGGGGTTGTGAGTGGGACAAGAATGATCATGCCACAATGATTTAATCTCAGCAACTGCTAAAGTGAAAGTCACACTACAGGATTATTTGAGCAGCCTCCAAGTGTCTCTCTGTATAATTCTGGCACTGGCATAAGCCTTTCACACCCATGGATGCTAGGAAACCAGACATAAAAATTATTTTATGGTTACACAATACATATCCTAAGCATGAACCCTGGCAATGACAGAACCTGCACATACACTAAAAAAGAACAGCAGCTAACACTGAAATGTCATTTTCAAACTATTAAATATTTTGGCACAAGGGCAAACTTGTCCACCTTTTGCTCTTAAGCTACAGTTACAGTGCTGTTCTTCATAGATGGACTTAACTTAGCTATCGTCAAAAAACATTAGGAATATATTTGAATACTGGGGCAAAAGGGTGCTTAAAGCAGACCACTGCCTACCAATTATTACATAAGACCAAAACAAAGAGTCACACAGTGAAGGGTTATGGCTTGGGGTCGGGTGACAGCAGCATATGATTCATGGCTTGCTGTGCCCTTTTGTCTTGTCCTCCTTGTGGTGGGACCATCCACTGCTCTTAGCCAATGTTATTTTACAGCCTTCAGAACTTGGTCTCTGTCTATTTCAAGTAAACCGGCAATGTCATTTCCTATGTCTTGTTCTTTCCTCAGTGCAGGAATAAAGAAAGAATATGGCATATGTCACAACAGAAGATGTCCCTTTTTCTTTATTGTTTTGATGTTGGAAACAGCAAATAGTATCAGCATTACTTTTGACTCATTTGCAAAGGTTTTCTACAAGGAAAAATACATTATCTTTGGCTGTTATTAAATCACAAGGTAATTATTAGACCAGTATTTGGTGTTTGAGGTAATACTATCTGTTCAGACAGAGAAAAAGAAACAAGTGGAAGTGCCTTCAATATACTGCAGTGACCTTTGACATTACACTCTAGCCAAGTAATTGCCTCTATTTTTGACCTATGGGCTCATGCGTGTATTTTATGCTGAATACACTGAATGCAAATACAAGAGAAAGGGCTCAACCATGAATTAGAATATTTTCCAAATGCAAACACACACCATGCATTATGGCCACCACATCAACATTTTACAGACAGGCCATTACAATTATGGAAACTCAAAGATTTTATGCAAATCAAGTCTTTGAATGCATCTGCAAAAATCTCTTTTCTTTGCCTCATGGCAAGTCCAGCACGCTAAAAATATACATAGTCTATGTATTCATAGTCTTGCTGCACTAGAATGACACTATTTCTTCAGGAGGATGCTTTGTTTAACACAAACTGGACATGTGAGATTTGGAGCTTCTAAAAAGTCAGACAACTGCTCACACTAGCTTTGTGGCACAAGTGGTCTCTCCACTTGGCACAGTCATCTTATGTGTCCTGTGAGTCTACAAGCAAATACATTACAATAACAAAAAAGCTGCAGATATTTACCAATATTACATGTTTGTCACGTTTGAATACTCATATGTACTAGGCATAGATATGGACAGAACGGTGTAAATACGTTTAATACAGGAAAGTGTTACCCATTTTTAAATCACGGAATTTACTTAGACTGGGTTAAAACAATACTATAAGATAAAAATGTGTGACTAGATTAGGACTTCCACAGACAGAGTGATGTTTCTAAATAATACTACAGTGATTTATCGGGAGGGATCAAAAGGAAGCCTGCCATTGTCTCTTTGTCCTCATCCCTGTCCTCCATAAATGGGCAGCAGGCACAGATGTCCGCGCGGGATTTCCCTCTACTTGTCGTGCCTTTCATGGAGAGGCTGTTGTCAATGGGGCAGTGGGCTACCAAATATGGAGAAGGGGTCGCACTGCTTGGCCCCCTCTCACGGACACTGTAAGAGTATAAACTGGCGGGGTATAACATTTCAGCACCCCTGGTTTACACACTGAAGAGTCGGTCTTTGGTGCTGATCTGGTGAGTACCCACACGGCTGACCGAACGGGAGTGAAAATTACAAACACTGGATTTATTACACGAGGATCGATCCAGGACTTTAACACAAACTACAGCGACTTCCATCTTTTACTTACAAACATCATTATCTGAGTTAAACTGATCATCTCATCAAAACCGACCTGTAGATCATCAGCTTCGTTTGTGTATTACAACTGATACAAAGTAATAACAACGCTATTACGTTAAACAGCGCTAATGTTAGTGACTAAAATATCAGAACAGGCAATTCACTAATCCCTAAAATATGTAGCTTACTCTATGATATCTATGATATTAGATCAAACTAATTCATTATTATCCATGACTATCCACCATTTCCTGGCTTCAGGGTCCACCAAAAACGACTTTATGTGTGTTGTTTGCTCTCGACTTATAAAGAGAAGGCAACCTCTTTAATCGCCCACTCCAAACAAATAGGAAAATTGTTCTTGGAACTAACCGTGCACGTGCGCGCACCCGCCTGTGTGTTGCAGAGCTGCCGCCATGTGCGACGACGAGGAGACTACAGCCCTGGTGTGTGATAACGGCTCTGGCCTGGTGAAGGCGGGATTCGCCGGCGATGACGCACCACGCGCAGTGTTCCCCTCCATCGTTGGTCGCCCACGCCACCAGGTAAATTAAACTATTCATAAACACACGAGTGGTACTGTAGAGACGAGTATGTATGATTTATAATTAATCAAAAATAATCTATGGCTTTGCGAGGGCGAGCAGACCTGTGCGTAATTGCGCACGCATCTATAGTTTACACTGGAGAAAACCGACCAGCCATGTTTTTTTTTTTTTTAAATCAACAATAGCTCCCTCACTACATTACCAATTCCTGATGTTTTCAGGGCGTCATGGTTGGTATGGGCCAGAAAGACTCCTACGTCGGGGACGAGGCCCAGAGCAAAAGAGGCATTCTGACACTGAAATACCCCATCGAACACGGTATCATCACCAACTGGGACGATATGGAGAAAATCTGGCACCACAGCTTTTACAACGAGCTGCGCGTGGCCCCAGAAGAGCACCCCACTCTACTGACAGAGGCCCCCCTCAACCCAAAGGCCAACAGAGAGAAGATGACACAGATTATGTTTGAGACTTTCAATGTCCCAGCAATGTATGTGGCCATCCAGGCAGTGCTGTCCTTATACGCTTCTGGGCGTACCACAGGTATGAAACAGTTCTCCGGCATGTGCTGTACAGTATTTCAGTAGATTTAAAAAAAACAAAAACATTAAATATTTACATATTCTTTGTTGGCTCTAGGTATTGTCCTTGACTCCGGTGACGGTGTGACCCACAACGTCCCTATCTATGAAGGGTATGCTCTTCCCCACGCCATCATGCGCCTGGACTTGGCCGGTCGTGATCTCACAGATTACCTCATGAAGATCCTAACCGAGCGTGGTTATTCCTTTGTCACAACCGGTGAGTGTAAAATGTCAGTCACAAATCTCAAACATGGGCGACCTATAAAGCACTAAAACATCATTATTTTAACACCTAAGTCAGCTATTTTTTTTTAATTTTATTTCAACAACCAACATGGACATAAAGATACAGAGAAATTGAATAACACATTTATTAGAGGAGGAAAGTATCTTGTGTCCAAAGTAGTCCAAAGTTCTTCTCTAACTACAACGCCCTTGTCTGACATCCGTCAGCTGAACGCGAGATTGTTCGTGACATCAAGGAGAAGCTGTGCTACGTCGCTCTGGACTTTGAGAATGAGATGGCCACCGCCGCCTCATCCTCTTCTCTAGAAAAGAGCTACGAGTTGCCCGACGGCCAGGTCATTACCATCGGCAATGAGCGTTTCCGTTGCCCAGAGACCCTCTTCCAACCCTCATTCATTGGTGCGTAAAAGCGAACACAACATCCAAGCACCAATTTAATTGCAGTGACACTGTTGAAATGTCGCACTGAATTAACTTTAACTCTTTGCAATAGTCATTCACGTATAGTTTGACCGTCACTGTAATGTACAGAATGCTAAACTCACATTCTTCTGCTGTAAGAGGAACGTTTCTATCAACCTGTGAGAAGGATTTGTGAATTTGAACCAGTTATGGTCCATATTTAGAGATCCTGGGTTTTTCACTGAAGCAGGAGAGGTAGCTGTCAGTTTAAGAATCTTTAACGAGATATGGTGGGAAGCTTTAAGTAAAGGGTCTGAATATTTAGTGCTTGCTTATAAATCTGATTTAACACTTAGGGCTATTCATAGAATACTACCACAAATTTATAAATGAATTGTTTTCTAAGCATGTACGTGTATATTTATCATATTAGTGAGTAATTATGGGGACCAACAGGAGGCTCCAGTTTATCCATCCCCGATTTACCACTTTGTCACCGTTAAATGCATATCAGTTGTCTAAAGCAGGGGCTTCCACTTCACATTTGCGCCACCGAAGGCGCAGCTGTTGGCGGAGCTGTCCATTTCAGCACCTGTTGTGGCAGCTGACGGCGCTGTCAGATGTGTACTTTGCTGCAGGAGGCAAAACTCACTCACTTGTCCCATGTGTTTGCAAAGGAATGGAATCCGCTGGCATTCACGAAACCACATACAACAGCATCATGAAGTGCGACATTGACATCCGTAAAGACCTGTACGCTAACAACGTTATGTCTGGCGGCACCACCATGTATCCGGGTATCGCTGACCGCATGCAGAAGGAAATCACCGCTCTCGCCCCCAGCACCATGAAGATTAAGGTAACTTGACACACTGTTGAATAACACATTGACACGTCTATTGGAAAATTCCCAAGATGACAACTGTGTTTGTGTTTAGATTATCGCCCCCCCTGAGAGGAAATACTCTGTGTGGATCGGCGGCTCCATCCTCGCCTCTCTGTCCACCTTTCAGCAGATGTGGATCAGCAAGCAGGAGTACGATGAGGCTGGACCCTCTATTGTCCACAGGAAGTGCTTCTAAGAGTCACTTGCCCACCTCCTCATTGCACTCACCCTTTATTACCTCTTCCAGTTTGTACCGAAACAACCGAAGTTATGACTAAAAGCAGCAATTCATGTGTTGCTGTTAAATTCTTTGTTTACACAAGTGCAATTTTATGTGAAGATGTATAAGTTTATAAATAAATAAGCAGCCTACCCAGCCTGTGTCTTTCACCAAAAGCACCAAAGCACCAAAGCCCTGCCCTTTCATCACGTGATGGATGGGAAAAGGTTATTAAAGATTTGAATTAGAAAAGATTACAGTGAGCGGAGCGGATAAGCCACCTCATGAGAAATTAACCTCGCAAAGTTTCATTTAGTGAAAACACCAGCGTCACGTGACCAGAAAGCCACGTTTCAATTGTGGATGTATTAGCCAAAGGTGTGGGGACACTGTGTTAAAAACTGTGATAATAGGTTTAATATAAAGTAATAATTTAGTAAGTGGTTTGTCCGTATTTGGAGGACAAATTTATAACTCTGGCTTAACATGTTGTATAAACCACACAATAGTCTAATATTAGCATGAGCACACAATGCCGTGCCATAGGTTGAAGTCTCAGAGCAATATACAGGGCGGGGTCACATATTTTGCTTCTATTTTTAAACTTCCACACAGTCAGAGAGAGGCAGCCAGACAGGCAGGCTGCCTTGTAAAGCGATTAGCAACTCGGATGGTACTTTCACTCTGTCACTGTATCCAGAGCGTCATCTTTGCCCGAGGTGGAAACAAAAGCTACCAACCGGGGCAGCAGCCTGCGACATGGGGAGGATTCCTCTGGGTATGCAAGGCTGTCTGCTCCAAGAAAGAAATACTGGCTTCACTTTGCATATAAAGCTGTATTCGCTATATGTTTCAGATAAAGACTAGAACTGCAGATAAAACAATAGATTTTGTTAAAATTGATGCAATGTGAAACACAAGCTACATGTAACCTGTCTGTAAATGTGTGTATATCTATTTACCTAATAAGTTAAAAGCACATAAAAGTCCCCTTGACCTTGCTCTCAGAACACGGTGCCACCACAAGCACTGTCCAGGAAAGATAGATGTTGTTCTATGCGGTGCACGTGTAGTTCTGTAGCTCCGTTTAAGTACAAATACATTGTAGTGGTTGGTTAAGGAAAAAGCCACGCAAAAATGCATAAACCCAAGGTTCTAGCACTCTGAACACATCAGTTTACAGCAGAGCCCACTGAATGGTGCAGGTTATGTCCCAAAATAAATCACTGGAAATCAGAAATCCTGATACTTCTGGCTGCGCTCCACCGACCTGTCTGCACGTACGTGACGTATGGGAGGGGGTGGGGTGTGTGTGGGGGGGAGACTACTTAAGGGTGGATTAACGCTGGCAAGACATTAAATCCAACCTCCCTCCATCCAGAAGCAGCGCGCAGCCCATCAAACTGATCTGAAGATCGAAAATAGGAGGGCTTATAGTAATCAGCCCTTCAGACTCTCATGACAAGGAAAAGTGTGGCAACGTTGTGGGAGCGCTCGGCACACACAGCAGGACTGGCACTGCGCGCTCAGCGCATAACCAACCAAATAGCGCGCAGAGAGAAAGAGAGAGACGAGGACGGTAGCAGCATCCCGTGACGGATGCATTTTTTAGCTAAAATCGGACGTTGTGGAGACTGACAGCAGCAATACACAGAGAGAAGCCGGACGGGAAATAAAGCGCTTTTTTGGAGGGATTTGAACACAGTGCCGTTGCGCCCTCGTCTCCTCCGGATGCTCAGAAATGGGGGAATGGACTATACTAGAGAGGCTCCTGGAGGCTGCTGTCCAGCAGCACTCTACTATGATAGGAAGGTAAGATGACCAACAAAAACCAAGATCAACCGAAGAAACGCAGCAGCCTCCAGGATCGTCTTTAGCATGGTCCCCAGTCCCCCGTTTCTGTCTTGTGCCTCCAGGATCTTCTGTAGCATGGTGCCCAGTCTTCGTGTCTGTCTTGTGGATCTTTCTGTCTTGTTTCACAGATTTCCTTTTTTTGTCGTCGTCGTCCTCCTCCTAAACGAGACAGCTAAGTAGATCAGTTAACAGCTGTCTCTTCAGAACCTGGGATGGTGCTGCAAAGTTGAAAGCCTAAACTAAAATTCACGTGTCGTTTCATGTGTTCATTCATCCATTTATCCATTTGATGTTTGGTGGTGAGTTTAAGTGGTGATTGTGCACTCATGGGTGGCAGACAAAGATTGAGCGAGAGTCGGCGTTATCACCTCCTTCCATTAACAAAGCACACACAGGTACAGTCACAGCAACACCGATTCCTACATGTCATTTCCATTAAATCATTAAACACAAGCTGTATATACTGACTGACATACCCATAAAAGAAGCACGTTGTTAGAAACACATAACATGTCAAAGAGCGTCCTGTTTCAGTACTGGACAGCTCCCTACATCAACACGCCAGATTTTGACTCTAAGCGCATCAGCCACCGAGGCAGCGCACAACTGAACCACATTTACAGTAACCGTACATATTTACACGTATTTTCACATTGTTGTTTGCTTGCTTTTTAGGATCCTACTAACAGTGGTGGTCATCTTCCGGATTCTAATCGTAGCGATAGTTGGAGAGACTGTCTATGATGACGAACAGACCATGTTTGTTTGTAACACCTTACAACCGGGTTGCAACCAGGCATGCTACGACAAGGCATTTCCCATTTCACACATTAGATATTGGGTTTTTCAAATCATCATGGTGTGCACTCCGAGCCTTTGTTTTATCACATACTCGGTGCATCAGTCGGCCAAGCAGAAGGAGCGGCGCTACTCAACAGTCTATCTGACACTAGATAAGGATCAAGATTCGCTGAAACGAGACGAGAGCAAAAAGATAAAGAACACCATTGTTAATGGAGTACTTCAGAACACAGAGAACTCCACCAAAGAAGCAGAACCAGACTGTTTAGAAGTCAAAGAGATCCCTAATTCGGCCATGAGAACTACAAAGTCCAAAATGAGGAGACAAGAGGGCATCTCCAGGTTTTACATCATCCAGGTGGTTTTCAGAAACGCGCTGGAAATAGGCTTTTTGGTGGGTCAGTATTTCTTGTATGGATTCAACGTCCCCTCGGTGTATGAATGTGATCGCTACCCCTGCATAAAAGATGTCGAGTGCTACGTTTCCAGACCCACGGAGAAGACAGTGTTCCTGGTCTTTATGTTCGCGGTCAGTGGGTTTTGTGTGGTGTTGAATCTGGCAGAACTCAATCATTTGGGCTGGCGGAAAATCAAAACGGCCGTGCGAGGTGTGCAGGCTCGGCGAAAGTCCATTTATGAAATCCGAAACAAGGACTTGCCGAGGATGAGTGTGCCTAATTTTGGCCGTACTCAGTCCAGTGACTCAGCTTATGTGTAACACACGTGGAAGAAAACATGTAAAAAACCATGATGGACATGATGGACAGCTCCGTGTCATGACTTAAAGAGTGGGCAGTTTTTTTTATTATTATTTGTTGGTCTTTGACAGACTTCATGGCAAGCGTGGATTACACGTTTGTGTACTTATTTATTCTTGCACTGATGCAACTTTTTAGTAACGTTTATACTCTGTAGGATGGTAAACGGAGACCATGTTAACGTGTTCACATATTTACTCTGGGGCTGTTCTGCTGTACTTGAAGAGAGTAAATGCAAAAATAATTGCACTAAGAGGTGAACATTTGAGAGCCTGACCTTATCCAAATGTGCTACTGACCTGACGGTGTTTTTAAGACATTTTCTTTCCACCTGTTTTGTTTTTGGCACCAACCTAATTAAATGGCACCATACAAAGAAAAAATCTACCACCCAGATTTATATATAAATATAGATATATAAATCCTTACTGATTATGGTTCAGCGTAGATAAATACATCAGCTTAATTCATGTTTTCTGTTGCCTGTGTTGCACCACTGACCTTAACATATGTATCCATTCCACTGCTTAATAGCTAACTTGCAAAACAGTATCTGGTGAATCTGCTGCAAATGCTAACGTCTGTGATTTCCTTAATTTATGACACACCAAAGCGCCCACTGCTTTTATTTGTGAAGTGTTTTCTTGCTTTTGTGTAATCAAGTGCCATACTTGTATATAGACATAATATATATATATATATATATGTATACATATGAATATATAAATATATAATAATCATCATGAAAGCCGATTCCCTGCTTGGATTATGCTAAATACCGCCTAATTTCTTATTTGCTTTAAATGTATTTGTTGTGATTTAAACCAAAAAAAAAAAAAAAAGATATAAAATTTTATCTGTTTTATTTTGCAAATGACTGGAAGAAGAAATGAAGTGCTACTCTTTTTATATACAAGAAAGAAATGTCTCTCCCCAAACCAAGGTGATCAAAACTGAAAAATAGCACAAAATTGAAATTTTTATCAAAGAATGGGCAATAGAAATCTGCTCTGGTGCTACAGTTTTTCATAGAATGGTTTTAAAATGTAACCGAAACAGACCAGAAAAAAAACAAACATCTTTTTTTTTCTGTGGAAAATAAAAGTGGGATTAATGTACACCAGAAATGTGTGAGGTGCAGTACTTTGCGTCCGCTGCTGGAGCTTGTTTGGGACTGACCTATCACACAGATATCCACTGGAAGTTTTGCCTTGGTGCAGTGAAGAATTTAGCCACACCCACTCAGTTAAAAAAAAAACGAAAAGAAAAAAAAAACCTACCGCAGGACACACCTTGTACAGGATCTCACCACTCTGCAATGTGTTGCAATACTGATGCTGCTTCCATGAGGTGCATCAATACTTATGCTACATAAAGGAGTGGCCTGGGGGAACTTTTAATCTATATGGCATCCATCAAATCAGACATTGGCCTCAGCCCTGACAGAGAGCTTGGGTGAATTATTATTGAGCAAACTGCTGTGAGACTTCACTTGTAATGTGCAGAGATGACAAAAGCTGATCATTATTCTGAATGCTGAAAGAGCTGCCCTTTCTGCTCATCCTTTCTTCTCTTATTTAAGGAAAGGAAGCAGCCCGAACTGAGGGGAGGGTTGTGTGCATCTTCTGAAGGTCAGAGTGAAAACAAAGATGGGGAGAAGAAAAAAAAGAAAAACACAAAGTGCTCAACTCTATAACCACACGAGGGAGAGAAAGAGGGAGGAAAAAACATAAAGACACATAAAGATACAAAGGAAGGTTTGCAGCTGACCGTCACAGGTGATCTGGGAAAAGGCAGGTCCCTTCTCATATAGCATGACTCTGCAAAGCTGGGAGTAATCAAAGAGGAAGGGCATCTGCACATCCATCTCCATCTCAGCAGGGACTCAACATTTCTTCCTAAGTCTTGAAGTAGAAAAAAGAAGAAAGAAGAGCCGTTTGTCAACTTTACGCAGTGCAGTGCAGTTTACAGCTGTGTGCATTTGTTTCCCTCTCTTTTTTCAGCATTCAATTGCTCCTTAAAATTCAAATGAAAAGTTAAAGTATAAATCTATTTCCACAAATAAACCAGGTAACGTATATAACAGGATGCTGTTGTTTTATTGATTTTCTTGCAACACTTTACCTGGTTTCAAAATTCAGCAAAATAGCAAAATTATTGGGGTATGTTTGAATGCAATTACGCATGCTGTTTTGCATTTACATCATGTGAATGTTGCAGGTCTCAGAAGAGATTACACTGTGCATGTGTGTCTGCGTTTTTGTGGTCATGGCAGCCAGGCTACCAGTCAGAGAGCGTTTACCTGGTGATCTGACAAATAACATGACAAAAAACTTGTGGGAGATTTACACATCTGAAATAATATGGGTGTACTGCATATGGAGACCAGGTAATCTCAAGGACCTGCTATATGCATTTATCTGCTGGCCTTAGCCACCTTGACAACTGCAGTAGAACACAATAAGGCCACATGCAAGCTATTTTTAAAACTATAAGTCAAAACACTGTGGGAACAGCTCTAATTTCATGTGATTGCAGATGCACAGGTTGAAGGCAGGGGTTTTTAGAGTCCTATTTCTCCCTTTAATGTGAGTCATAGACAAAGAATCACCCTTATATTAAAGGGAAGGTCTTCTCCCTAGGCTGTATACTGTGGGAGAGGAAGGCTCTCATCTCATAGACAAAGGGGTTTATTATGAGCATTGTGAGGCTCTTCATCATAACTCTGGCCACCTTGCTTCATGATAAAAATAAACCATATGCTGCATGTGCACAGAAATCAGAGCCAGAAAATATTCTTCATTAACCTGCAGATTTTTATGAATGTTGTGAAACCATTTTTTATAATTAATGAATAAAGACTAGTTTAAATAAGAGTCTCCACTTCCATGAAGAAAAGATTTGTCCTCTATGAATGGTAGTTCTACACTGCAGAGACATCTGCTGTTCAATTATGCAGCTTGCAGAATTAATCTTGAAAACATTTACAGAAAAGAAAAAGAATCCTTCTTATAGAAAAGGTTTATGTTTTTATATAAGGCTTCTAAGACTTGAATCATATGTCTCATATGATTTACTCAGAAGAGCAATATAATTACTTGATTCAAATTCTAATAATCACGTGATGAAATATGAATCATTGTAAAACACATATAGATCTTATGAGACACATAATTCATACAAAATGTAACCATTTACTATTTAAATGAAAAAACATACACACACACACACACACAAATAAAAAACCTTACCATAATGTAACAAACACCACACAGGACATAAATATTGCAGCACCAATAAGAAATACGTGCAGATACTAAAAATAAATTTAACATTTTTTTTTGGTTATAGGGTTATTCTCATGTTAACAGGAATTCTGCTCCAGTTATGTTGCCAGTAAAAGTAATGCTGAAACAATGTGTATGTTTGTAATTCAGAAACATTTTCCATTATACACAGCAACCATTTAAATTTCATAGGTTTACAGCAGCAAGTATAGCATTTTTATTTTAGCTACAGTATGGCTCCAAGCCTAGGTCTGAAAGTAGTTTGAGGTTCAGTGAGCTAATCTACTCAACTACTTTGTCCTGGTTTTGCTTTCTCTTGAGAAGAACCAAAATAGTATTTTTCCTGGTTAGGAATTGGAAATGTGATATATTCTGACCAGAGTGTGTTTATATTTGAAGGACAAGCCCAGGCTAGCAGACACAAGTGATGAAGCTGAAGCACTGACATTTTTATTAATAATCATGGCAGCTGCCTTATAGTGGCAAGAACTTGCATTTACTTGGGGGACTTGCATTTACTTGGATTCAAATATGAGAGCTTTATCTAAGATGCAATTATTTACAAACACAGTTTATTTGAACTAATAACACACGATACCGTGTCTCTCTTGAATCTACTAAATACAGAATGTTCATACATACAGAATATAAAATGCAAACACTTACTGTGCTGGAAAAAGCAAGTGAAACCTTTAGCTTTATCAACAAGTTTATTAAGGAGCTAGCAAACCTGTCCAATCAGTGACACACTGACTAAATAAAATCTCAAATATCTGAGTTTGCAGTTCACAATTTTCTAATGTCAAGAATTGTTGTTTTGAATGACAAAGTCATGTTAAAGCATTTAAATATTCATCAGTCCACATTTACACAATCTGCCCATAAATGGAGATGATTTACAGCAGTAATGTACTGATTTAGTACTGTGATATTAAGTATTAAATGCCAAATGATCATAATAAAATACAATAAGCCAGAGTAACACAAAGAACCATTCGATTTAGTTAACACTTATTCATGAGTCTACTGTATGTAAGTTATTGAACAGGCATGAGGTCAAATGAAAGACACCACAGTGGAAGGCTCTCCATAACTTCTGCACTTCTCCTGAACTTTGCCAAACGGTACCTTGACCTGCCACTTGCCTACAGTGGAGTGATGAAACTAAAGGAAATACTATTCCATCGACTTGAACAGCTGTCATCAAGAGGGAAAAGAATTACCAAGTATATCAGGAATAATGCAGGATATTTTCAAGGTGGCTGTCCAGCTGAAGCTGATAGAAGCTAAGTGATGCAGAAGGTGAATGACCAAAAACATCACAGTAAATATACAAGAGAATGACTTCCAGACCTTAACCCAGTGAAGATGCTGTGGTTTAATCTCAGTCGTATACATCAGACGTGCTTAGAACATGGGTGAGGTGAAGCATTTCTGTAGGGAATAACTGTCTAAAACTCACCCTGCGCTCTTTGTCTATAGCTTTGGCTTAAATGAAGATTGGATCACATTTTATTGCCAAAGTATATCATGGGGAACATTTTCCTGAAAAATTAAAAAAAGAGTTTAAAAGAGTTCAAAACACACACAAAAAAAGTCAACAATAAATTGAATTAGAATAACTGAAACTCTGAAAAACTACATGGTGTCTATTTGTTTGTGGGGTTGTCTTTTGTAAAAATTAAAATGATCTTTCTGAAGATCCTAGAAATATGTTTCTGAGGGGAGGAAGAAACCGCACACTAGTTCTTTTCTTGCACCATGACTTGATCTGTGTGGCCTTTGAAATCCAGAACTTTCACCTGAGAGTGAATCCTGCAATCCTTCTGCCCCAAAACAAGCATGTCCTCCCAATTTCCCCTCTTTTACCAATCTGAAAAGAGAAGGCTGGCTCCAGGGGAGTGCTGCTTTAATTCTGCCTTTTGCACAGATTACAGCATGAAAAGGGGAGAGCAAACAGAAGAAAAACAGTGAATGTGGGTCTTTTTGATCCACTCAGCCAGAAGCAATGAAATTAGCCCAGTTACGGTAGCACATATGCATGGTATAGCATGGTATGGGCAGATATGGCAGACACTGAAACAAAACACACTTGATGTTTGCATTCATGTGGAGGAGGAAGCAGTAAAGCATTTGCACAGTGTGACCAAGTTTCTAACTTTCTGTCTGCTGGAGGAGGAAAGGCATCCACTCTGTTCTGGCTGTAAAGTAGGTTTGTCTGTCTCCAGCCACAATAGTTTGTCTTCCTCCTCATCACTTTGCTTTACAGCTGCTCAAAGAAGCAGAAAAGCAAACTTTTCACTGATTGATCTGACCTTTGGTTGCATTGTCTTTAAACATCACCAATATAATAAAATCTTCATGGTACAAGGACTAAAGGACAAAGAACATCTGACAAAGTCTGGTTTGAGGGATTTGGCTGGCTGGTTTGGTTGTAGGTTAGGTCATATTGACCCATACAGAAGGATTTGGTTGAAAACAAGCACTGGCACTGACAAAATATACCTGACAGACCTGAGAACAGATTAATTTCTCATCCATTTTTTAATGTGACCCGAGGATTAGGAACATTAGCGGATTATACTCACATTTGTCAACCAGAGGTTCACAGTGGGACAACCAGCAACTGGGTGAGGACACAGTGCACCTGAACCCAAAATCTGATGGATTCATATTTGCCAGGTAGGCCAGGCTAAGATGGAGTTAGTCAGGATAAGGCTATTAGAACTTTAAAAAGAGACCAGGTAACTTTCCTCATTTACATTTTAATACTTTTTTTATTTTATTTTTTTAACATGTAACAATTTTCCATAGTGAAGATTTAACACTTCTAAGCCCTAATCTTTGGAATACTACAAACTTTTTGCCATACTGCATCAAGTTCCTCTGGTAAAATAGTTTGTTATTAATGCAAATCAGATGGGACCAGGCCACACTACATCAAAAACAAAACCTAAATAATTTCTTGCTTGTGACATTTCAAATTTCCCTCCTGAGGTGACAATTTATTCTCACATCTACAGTCTGTTCCAACTTTCTACACCCACTTGCCTCCTCTGCATTCCCTAATAGCTTGTACTACACACAGCCCATCGACCCTGAGAAATGTTTAGGTTCTGCACCATTACACAGCCAATAAAAATCAGTGGCTGGCAAGCCTTAATCGGACACAGAGCTGTTCACCGGCCAATTGAACTTGTACTGATATAGGAGGTACAGAATAGCAGTGTGCAAGATGGAGGAGACAGAGACAGAGGTATAGAGATATTAATTTACTACTACCCACACTGAAATGCAGTCACATAAAGAGAAGGCTATGAATCACTACAGAGGCACACAAGGACAGAAGATAACATCCATCTGGTAAGATTTGTGGGTGCAGAATAAAAGGACCACCTTTTAACTTGTCTGCTTAGCAGCCAGATGAGTGGGAAGCTGCTGCTATCAAAAATAACTAACAATTAAAAAAAGAGCATTTGTTTTATGAAATGCAAATGCAGAGAAAGATAAACAAAGAAATTATACAAATATACATTCATGGTGAATTCAGCTGATTATAGGTTCTAGGGGAAGTGCAAGATTACAAAGAGGTAATGGGTTGGACTGACTGACTCTTGCCACTGCTACTTGATTCATAGGCTACATCATCCAATCTATCTCACTATGGGTTACCTTTGGACTCTCTATGAACCAGACACACTGTAAATATCCTATTTTGCCCTCATTTCTACCTTTTCTTTCTTGTTTCCTTTCCCTCTTGCTAAAGGATCTACTCCGCCTTTCTCCAGCTCGCCTCCCTTTGCAGTCCTCAACCTTTCACTACCTCTAATCTCTTTCTCCCTCTCTCTCTCCCTCCTTAGTGTGTTTCTTTTCCTTCCCATTGCTCATCCATTCTCTCACTCCTATTCTGATGTGATGCCACTTTGCTGTGAATCACACAGCTGTCGTTTTAGAGGGCCCTAAAAAATAGTATGAGATCACACTTTTTACTGTGTAGTTATCACCGTCATTTTTGCATGCAGCTCTCTTTAGAGAACACTATTGTTGACTTAAAAATGGTGCAGAGGGATTCAACACTTAAATGAGTCAAAACAGAATAATAAAGTCTGCAGTGTATCCAGTGGTGTATTGTACAGTATTACAATATATATTGATATATTACAGTGTAATATATCAAATAAGGCAAATACACTCACCTGACTATGTTAGGTATATCTTGCTAGTACTGGGTTGGACCCCCTTTTCCCTTCAGAACTGCCTTAATTCTTCGTGGCACAGATTCAACAAGTTGTTATTCCTTAGAGATTTTGGTCAATATAGACATGATAGCTACACGAGTATTGAGTATAGTGACATTATTGTCAAATTCATGAAACCAGTTTGAGGTGATTTAAGGTTTGTGATGTGGTGCGTTAAAACATTTTGAAATTTTCTTATCTGTGACATGGGCAATATGATGCAGATGGTAGCATAACACACAAGCGTGCAATTGCCCCAAATGACCTATGAAATGACATACATATATATTCTACACCTTTAAGCACACATGCTGTGATGCTCCATTGACAGTTTTTCAAACAAAAACAGGGCTGCTGGGAAATTTGTGTAGAAACGTATGCTGCTGTTGTGACTGAGGCGTTAATTAGACTGAGAAATTGTGTCTACGACTCTCCTTCCAAGCAGTCCAGTTTCACAAAACACCTTCCCCCACACATGAGAAATGCATGCCGCTCCATGCGCCAGCCTGCCAAAAGATGTCTTAGCTGTACGACACTTGAAATGTGTGGATAAAATTCCACCTAATCATGACAGATCAACCGTAATCTGAGTTATTCATTTCGCTGACAAATCTAGTGCATGTTTGTTAGCAGGATCATAGCAGCCAGCCTTTGACATGCTGCAAGTGTTGATTGTGTTAATGATTCTCTGCTTTCTCTTGCCAACTTGTCTTTACAGCCAACGGTAACACTGCCATAATTTCATAACATAATTAACAAGCTGTATTTGGACACTGTAACAGCAAAACTGGACTGATGAGCTTCATATTGGAAAAAAAAAAGAATATTATGCAATAAATGGAAAACTATTGCTCAAATGCACGTGACTTGAGTGAAGAAAGTTGCAAACTAATGATCTATAAAGAGAGGAGAGCCAACGAGGACCTGCACAATGAAAGTGGGAGCAGAGTTCAGTACTGTACCTTCAGGCTGCTGATGCAGTGGAATACTTAAAGAAATGGCTTAATGGTATTCTAGGATCAATACACAGGCAACAAACAGATGGGCTCTACCTGCTGCGGGTCTGTTTTTTTCCAAATTCAGCTGATTCATGCTATCACAATCCAAAAATGTTCATCTTTATAATGTTAAAATGTAAATTTTTTGGCCAGTTTTCTGTCCACTACAGTTTTAGTTGTTATGGAGAACACTACCACCCTGAAAAATGGCAACTTTACACAGGTTAGCTCAGTATTTCAAAGAACCATGAATCCCAAAGACAGTTTTATCATGCTGACTTGCATTGAATAAAGACAGTGTTTCTCCCCTTCCTTGGGGAAAGATATTATTGTTCTGCCTTACATCTTCCAAAACACAAGTTAAAAAGGTATTCCCAGTGCTGGCCAACAAGCCTCTAGACATTTGGCAAATATCCATCTGTGATGGTTGACTTGACAACAACAAAACATCTACTGTAGCAATTACACTTTATTGATCAGTTGCTGTTGGCATTAGACTGCTACTGTACATCACTTTTTGAATGTGGGTTGTTTGTTGATTTTTCTGCTTAGTTTGAGGTAGTTTTGTGCATAAGAGCTCATTTTGTGTCTTTTTCCCATTTTTTTCCTCTTCACTTTCTATTACAGTAAGGGTCTGAGTGTTGCAAATCTAACAAACACTGTGTTTACTCTAAACTGTTCAAAAGGTTGCCTTGAGCAAACTAATGTGTAACTTCTTTTGCCAAATAACACACAAAGATGTAAGACCCTGAACACATTTGCCCACACAAGTGCCTCTTCCTGGATGTTGGTGATTTTTCGCATTGCCTTGACATTGTTTTGTTCCTCAAGTATTCACTTAGTCATTCTGTACTTTACTTTTTTGTTGTTGACCAAATTATTCCATGTTATACTTAAGCATTTTCTCTTCCTATAATTGTCAGCTTCTTTTCACAGGCATGTAAAAGGCACTTGGTACAGTGCCTCTCTAGTGAGAGCTGGTCAGGCTCAGGCTGGTCTGGGAGCTCTCCCATGGCCTTAGGAGGCACAACTGGAGACAAGCTGGTCTCCCTCCAAACAGAGATTTGGGTTCACATGACCTGATCAAGCAGCTGTCCCCCCCCCCACAGTCCTTCCCTGCAGCATCACACACTGCTGACTGGGAATGTCCTCTGTGCAGAAGCTCTGGTCATTTCATAGGATAATGTTTATATAGCATAAGACAGCATGCTATTTCTGGGCCCTTTACATACTTCCATATGCATACTGTACATGTTCATATACAGGCCATGACAGTGTGCAGAGTTACTCTCACTGTTTCACATAAGCAATAAATCTGTGCCCAGCTAACATAACCAGAATGCTGTGTGCATCCCATGTTGACATACAGGACTACAGAATCTCCTCAAAAATACTGAGGAAGTGAGGGTTGTGGCTTGCCAAGTCATTACAAATATTGCAGTGGAAGGTGGAACACCCAGAAGGCATACAAAACCAAAACCATCCATATTAAACAATACTTTGTAGAGTCATTCTGGAAACAAAATGACTCTACAAAGCTTGGAAACAATAAGTGTAAATATACACACCTCACAAAATTGTATGGCTGATGGAATTTCTTCACTGCTGTTTTAAGACTGAAGTGCCTGGAAATTGAAGTGGAACAACTGAGAATCTGAAAACATAAAGGATACTAACCACACATATGGTTTGATAGCCTCTGCCCAATGCCACAACAAAGCATGCCATGACACTGAGTGCAGCCTACTTCATTCATGGGAGTCCAGTGTCCTTCATCATCTCCATACACAGTTAGCTGATGGCTGCATTCTGCTTTAGTTTTTGAAATAATTGATTTTTAGTGACAGAGAAACTGTTTTTTTCCCTATTTTTTCTAAACTATTTTTTTCTGAACACGTTTCTATCTCTAGTTGATCGTATATTTGTGAAAACTAAGCTTCAATTTTGTCAACTAATCAGGCAAACAATAGGAAATATTTTACTGCAAACCAATGAAAATTCAATCTGGTGTAATTAGCTAGAAGAATACCAACAATTCATTCAAATAGGAAGTAATCAAAAAGATCAGAAGAATTAATCCTGAAAGCTAACAAAAATGGTTTTCTTTCTTTCTTCTAAAAAACAAAAAAAACACAGAGAGTACATACAAGATGGATGGGGCCACTGTGATGTCACTTGTTGGTTTGTGGACTTCTCTCCCTCAAATTTGGCTCATCTTGGTTTGTCAACACCAGAATGAAGTAAGGAGTGGCTCTCATTGAAAAACTGAGGACATCAAGGCTCATACGCTAGTGACTAAAGTGGCAATTACACTCTGTTGCAGACATGGACTTCCACTTGAAGTCTGCCTAGTGTGGTTTGTGCACTGGGATGTAAAATCTCCACCGATAAATCCACGCAGTCACAAAAAATTGGGAGGCATGCAGAACCTCACGCTCACCGTCTGATGATTAAATTTATGTCACTCAGCATCAAGGGGACCCTAGCAGACTTGTATATGCGGAAACTATAACACGCCTATAATCAATCATAAAATAGCCATGCTCTACAGCCTACCATGCTTTATCATCTTTTTTAATCCAAATAGGGACTGTAATTTACAAAATGAACACGTCACATTAAAGAAAACTTTAAAGTAATGATTGAGACCATAAAGTCAATGGAAAAATGTTTAATGAGATCATAGATCAAGTGAGCTGTAAGGGTCTTCTCTCATACATGTTTACACAGTCAAATCAGATGGGTCACCGCTTGCCAGCCATCAGAAGGAATGCATCATGACTGAATCTCAGAAACTGCTGATTCAGTCATGATGCAAGGTTCATATTTTCTTTGTAAGAGTATACAAATATATTTTTGCATAAATAATTTGCTATATGTTTGACACTGGCAGTACTAGCAACCTACTACATACATGAATGCATGCATGCATGAATTTCACATTGTCTCTTCTTCCTATGTAGTGTACAAAGTCACTGTCTGCTCTTTTGAGTTAGTGGATTTAAACTATCTTTAGATAAAATATTATTAAATGAGTCAGAAAAAGAGTTGATTCCATTTATTTGGAAATTTTTCTGAACAGTTAAAACTATACATTAGAAGCAAAAGTCAATTTAGGGTGTTTAATAAGTATACAAACTCTTTTAGTATTTATGTAATATGAGAAAATTGGCTATTTAAAGCACCTGCAAAGGAATGTGTTTGGACAGCTTAGATAGAATATAGGAATACAAGAAGATATTTTTTTTAAGATAATTTGTCATGCCACTGTCAGACCACTCTTGCATGCTTACTGTACATTTTGGGGTCATATTAAAGCTATAAATGATTGGTAGATATTTTTAGTGACACTGAACTCTACAGTTTGACTGGTTCATTATCTAGAGCTGCTCCACAATTTCCTCGAGCAGCCCAACAATTAAAATACAGTCAAATTTGTAAGGATATATTAGAATGATTTACTATCCTATATAAAAATTCTGTTGATGGAGATCAAGCCACAACACAAAAATGCATTAGGCCAGCAGTCTATTTACATACAGTCTTTCGATACTGTGTGTCAAGCAGACAAAATCATTACCACTGCATGGCTGATTCATATGGTAATCAAAACTCTAACTGCCAGCCTGCCTCATGGCTCATAAAATGTCACACAGAAAAAAATGATGTTGTTTGCATTTGAGAGACAGAAGCTATCATTTGAGCTCTCTTTGCTTACGTACAGTATGTCATCTAAATGCAAAATGCATGTTGTGTGCGCGTGCGTGTGTGTGGATAAGGGAAGGGGGCTGCAATTGGTTATCATCAAAGCTGTCTCTCTACTCTCTCTCTCTCTTTATCTATTTGATTGCCTCGGCATGAGGGAAGGTTTTAATTATATTTTCTTTTATTCAAATGAATAATCCTGAAGCACAGTGCACCAGGGTTCCCTCCTGGGAGACGTCACACATCTGGCAAGGACTGTGCTGTTTTCGTAACACTCTTTCTCTCTGGGTTACTGGAGCTCCCTTCTTTGTCTCTTTCAACATCCAGAGATCTCCATAAACACATTTATTAATGAAATCACATGCTAACGGTACAGTTTATGTTGACTGTTTTTATTCAGTGCTTATACCAATTTACCAAAGCCCCACCGTTCTTCCAATAAAAATCTTTAAGAAAACATAAGATAAGAAGTACTTTTTCCCATAATTGGGAAACTCTTTATCATTAGTCATCACTGACCAGAATAATAATTTATGGTAAAAAAAACAAAACAAACAAACAAAAAAACCCCAGAAAACTGTAATTTCATGGAGTCCAAAGTGATATGTTTAAATGCGTTGTTTAGTCAATTTACAAGGCCACTCTAGGAGTGCAGTCCTCTGCCAAGGCCAATGCCCTATCTTGCAAACTAGAGAAGCAGACCTGGATGATTTAAACCAAGATTTAAAAGGTTCTTGTTTTGCCCAAGTGCTACCCCTCCACTAAGTTTAAAGAAAGCCTTTGCAACAAACAGATAAACCAACAAGCAAATGGCAATGAAAATACATTGCACCTATGCCAAGCTGTGGTAAAAAGAAAGCAGTACATCCTTACATTTTAAAAATAAATGTTTGGAGTTTTTGTTTCTTTAATTTTAATAATGTTTGAAGTTCTAAGAGATTCACTAAATAACTACTTCAGCTCTGGAAATATAATCACAGTCAATGCATGCAAACTTATATTAATGTATGCACAGCAGATAACATGCATACTTAAACGAAACCACTGATTCATAGTAAGCTCCATATGTTTAATAGCTTCTTAATGCAGTAAATATAGAGGAATTATAAACAAAATACCTCAAGTGAGCTTTTATATACCCGATTGTTGATACACAGCTTTAGGATGTTTTTGTTTCTTTCTCCCATCACTGAACTGGAAGCACTGGACAGGACCACTCACTTACTTTATGGAAATGCTCAGTCAATCCCCCATTTTGGACTAGCTTCTCACCTGACTGAAATAGAGTGTGAAATTTCTGCTCAAACATTCATGAGCGCAGACCTGCATTAGATCACCTATGTACATCGTCATGGGTGCCATGAATCAGAACAAGGCCAGGACAAAGTAAGTGTAAGGAAGGGTAAGTGGAAAAGAAAGAGATTAGACATAAAGGTTGCAGAAGGAGAAAAAGAACCGGAAAATGGAATCCAGGGAGCAGTGTATGAGGCCAGTGTCTCTTCCAGGCAGCCAGACGTGACTTCACCACAGTTTCCTTGTTTGTGGATATGATCTCACTCATGCAGACAGAGACTATGCCATCCAGCATTAGCAAGAAGCTGCCAAATACTTTTATGCAAGTTGCTAGCCTCTATGGAAACCTGCAGCAGTCTACAAGCTGTTTCTAGCCTTTGATAAATCATGCAGTGTTTACTACTACACAGGATACAGAGGAGAAACCTAAATCCCAAAAACATAATCCCAACTCACCTGCATAATTAATCAGAGCTGAGGTGGAACTGTGCTCTAACATAGAGATGTCTGGCTGAAGATATCTATCTTTACACGGTCAGAGCTGAGGACCTATATTCATTTACATTGTAATAGTGCAGACTTTGTTTTACATAACTGATAAGTGTTTTGCAAGCAAAGTGTCATCTTTAACAACACCATGACACATTCTTCTAAAGTACCAGTCTAGTTTTTGATATTTGTTTTTTCACCTTCAAGTTAAAAAGATAATTCCTGTTTAATCAACAGTTTATTTGAAGGTATAATCATAAATCAGTGTTATTAATAAACCCCAATCACACAGGCAACTTAACTCCTTATCCTCCACACATCTCAGCAATGAACCATTGTAAATACACTGTACATCAAAACCATTCATAAACTGGACCAATGATTCCCATGCAAGATCTATAATATTCCTTTAATCTTTTTTTGTATACTTTTTAATTAACTAAACACTTATGTGTATCTAAAGATAAGGTTCAAAACTGCAACCATAACCTCAAAAGTCTTTTTGCCCCTTCGTAGTTTTGATGGTGACACAGTTTGGATGACCTTATTTGTTGTCCCCATTCTGGCACGTCTTTTGCCATTCTGGCCCTCTCTCCTCACCCACCTCTGGGTGCCCATGTCTGCCAGCAATATAAACACTCACTGTCAGTCATTTTTTTCTGTGGAAAGGCTGAGAGCCTTCCCTCAGGACTCACATCTCCAGTCAGCCAACCAGTTTTCCCCTCTCTCTACTGCCGGATGTCCCAGTGTTCATGTTCCACTTTGGCCTCTCAAGTGGCAGGAGACAACGAAAGGGAAGTTTGTGATAAAAAGTGAAGTTGCTGACAGACTTCTGGTGACGTAGGATGTCCTGAGGTCCATCTCCAGAGAGATGGATTCAGGTAGGACTGAATGATAAGAATTATATAATACAAAAACAAACGCACGATACAAAAACACAAACTTGAGCTTGGCCCCCTAAGTAATGATTCATGGATGCTTTTGTGCTCATGGGAGCCACTCTTGATTCATTCCATTGCTCACTTGAGAGTTTGCACCTACACACTCAACTAGTGACATACTTTCTATTCATTTCTTTTTCATTTTAAATTTGGGCCCCAGGCAAAGTGATTTAGAAAACAGGGAGTTTCAGTATTAGAAGTGCACAGGGGCATCTTTTTTTAAATTTAATTTAAGTGCTACGAGATGGGTCAGGTCTTTACGCAGCAGCCTTAGATAAGGGCGATTTGCTAAGTCTGGCTCACAGGCTAAAGGCTATTGGAGGGATTAAAACTGTGACTTTCCACTTACAGAAATTATCTCTATATGCCATAGCACACACCTAGATAAGTTTTTCAATATAAAACAGGTAAATTTACCTGTGCTGGACTGTCTTGGTGAATTTCTCCTGGACACCCTCTGATTGCACAGTCACTATACATAACCAGCAACTTACCTAATATATTTTTAACCTTGTTAATATACCACAAATGATGGCTTAAAACATGTAAGTGACTGAAATGTCAACACAATTCTTTTAACTGTCAGTCTAAAATGCACACTGAGCTCTAAATGGGCCATACCTCTCTGTGTGTACCTATAGCCATCAACAGCTGCAAGACCATAAAGGTATAAGCAGCTTCTTGACTTATTCCAAAGGCTTTTAATGTTCTATGCTCAACACATGTGAGTTAGAGTGAGTAATACATGTTATGCTAGCATGATGGGCTCCAAATTGCAGCTATTTCAGCTTGTTGCTTATGTTGGGAAGCTAAGGTACACTATAAGATACTGACCAGGCTGCCAATTAGAGGAGGGAAATAAGAAGTGCAGAGTGCCTTTCTTACAGTCCATTAGCTAACTCAAGATGTAGAACATGAGATTTTCTTTGATCCATTTTGCCACACCAGTAACATAGGAAGCATATGAACATAGCCATGTCAAGCTTGACAGTTGTGTAGTAAGACATTGTGCCTGTCACCTACTACAGTCAGCATCAAAAGTGGAACAGACCAGCTAATGCAGTGCTGTGAAAACTCTACAGAATACACTCTTTTCTCCATCCTTCGTTAGTTCCTTCCTATCACAAATCTGGAGCATCTCCCCTTCTTCATGTCTCTTTGATTACTTGTTTGCTCATCAGTGCCAGAGCTCAGCTGGGGCTAGTGTGCCTTCCTCATCTCTCGTCCTGCACTCTGTTTCTGAGAGCTGCCAGAGGCTATTCAGACAGCAAACACACTACACTACACAAACAAGTAAGCAAGCATTCAGCATGCATACACAGACATATAAATATTGTTATGGTAACTTACGGGTGACATACAGTGGGTAGACAATCCTTGTCCAGTCCTGTGTTATGTATGGAATGAGCGCCATTTGATGCAATCAGCAAATACCACTGAAGTCTGCATTCTCAGTATTCACCAATAAGGACAATCAACACTTGTCTGTACATTAATTAATAATTAGTAGTGCAGTGTCTGCTGTTACAGGCATGTTGACATCAGAAAAGGTAGATGTCAAAGAAAGTGGAAGTTTTTTTTATTAAGTAAAGTGTTGACATTATAAGGCAGCAGAGGAGTGTGAAATCACATGTGACGCCGTCTACCCTGTTCAATATTTGCTTGTAGAAGGTTGTTAAACTGAACTGGTCATCATGATGAGGTCAAAGCAGAGACTTTAGTTGTGAGGTTACAAACATCTGCCTGACATCATCTGTGAGGTTATAAATGAAAACGTCCAAAAGCGTCCTTGACACTGCACTTACCCAGATGCTGAACCACAGGTCCGCCAAATTGATCAGATGAATAGTTGTTGAGAAAGGCAAAGAGCAGACAGATTCACATATTGATTCATACCTTTATTATATAGTTTGCTGCTCTCGCATCAAGCAGACAAAAAGCAACGTTAACTTTCATATTATTGTATTATTGTAGGGTCTTCTGTATTATTGTAGGGTCTTTACCTTACAATATAAAGTGCCTTGAGGCGACTGTTGTTGTGATTTGGTGCTATATACACTACCAGTCAAAAGTTTGGGCACACCTTCCCATTCAATGTTTTATCTTTATTTTCATGACTATTTACATTGTAGATTCTCACTGAAGGCATCAATA
>VUQS01028976.1:12417-23024 GCA_015108495.1 Heterochromis multidens | reverse complement strand
CCACTCTTTCAGTGATGAAGCCGTACACATCCTGGACAGGGAGGAACGCTGGTTTGAACGGGGAAGTCAAGGAGGCCATTTACGTGAAAAAGGAAAGACCATCTCTGAACCGAGGAGGGGGCCTAAGGGTACATCTGTCACCATCTTACAATGCTGTGATTGCAGCCATTCACCAATCTCTGTGAATGGTACTCATGGCCATTGATCAATGGTCATGACAATTTGCATACTATTGATCATGAAACTGACCAAATGGCCCATTGTTAGTCAGTGGTGCTGGTTTCTGTCATTATGCAAATGTACTGTTTATAAGGCTGGGGAATTCTGCAGTCAGCTGAGACTGAAGAAGTTACCAGTTGGTAAACGAAACGTTTCTCCCACTAAAAAACGCCACGTCCAGATGAACAGATTCAACTTTTTGGGATACCAATTGATACTAAAAATTACTATCAGCAGCACAACAAACTTGGCAAAGCAATGGCAAAGATGTAATTTCTTGAAGAAGTTGTCAATTTTCATCTAATTTTTCTAATTTTGAGTAAGATTCAACAAAACAAGTATTTAAGATGATTTTTTAGGGGTTTTGTTAGTTTTATCAATGATTTAGATCCTTTCGTTACAGATCGTGAAGTTAAAATAGGCTACACATTAGAATAAACTAATAAACAAAGTGTACAACAAAAAACACAACAGCTAACACTTTAAAAAAATTTAATTATTACAGAAGAAGAACTTTATGAAAAGTTAAAAATGAATTTTGGATCACGTGTGGCATTAACTGTGCTAAAATAAAGATGGTATAAAAACAGGCTCACTGTGAAACAGAGTGAACAGTGATTGCCTACATTGTGAAACTGACCTCACAGCTGGCTACAAAAAACAAAAGAAACACATTTTAAATATTGTATTTTTAATTATTGTAAAAGTAGAACAGTCAAAGTTTCTCATCTCGTCCACATCTGCCTCCGATCACCAAGCCTGCAGCCTCTTATCCAGCGTCCACACTGCTGCACCTCAGTCTGCAGCTTCACCTCCTCCTCAGCTCTCCTGCTCAGGCCTGAAACTCTATTTGCTGGGATTAGTTCTCCACACTCTGGACTCTGTTCAGTCTAGCTACAGTTCCCTGCTGCTCAGAACAGCCAGCAACCCTTGGTGACCTACTCCGGCTCTGACCCGCTCTTCTCCGGCTCAAAATGCAACCCTCAGCCCAGCAGTAATTATTCATCTTTTATCTAACTACAGTCAACTATATATTTATTTGTCAATCACATCTAGCTAGCTCTGCCTCATGTTATAGCAGCCTTCATATCAAAATGTGTGTAAACAGTCATGTTGCTAGGCAACTTGGCATGCTGCAGTGGTGGTTTTACTTTAATTTTTATAGGGTCAAAATGACGTCCTCGACGGTTCCAGGTATGAGTGGTCCTAATTTGTTTTCTTTTGATCCCACACACCCCAAAATTCATTATTTGATAAATAAGCTCAGGAAAAGTCATGAAATATTAGATGATGGGGTTTTAATTTAACAGAGTTACATGATTTGCATGATTTTTAAAATGCCAAGGATCAAAATGATCCCCTTGGCAGTTCTACTGCTAAAGACAGACACTCCCGTCTTCATGAAGAATTTCAAGCAGTCAGTGAAACTCCTGTTTTAACAACATTTAGTATTAAAACAGTTATCACAAATGTTAACCTCACCGGCACACAGGTTAACATTAGCGGTTTAATTATTAGCAATTACCCAATAGCCACCTTAAGTTTTTGTTATCAGTAGCAGTTATGCCTAATAATAAAATGATAATGTTTGCTAATCAGTGTCAGTATAACAGGCTAACACAATTATTTGTGTCTAAAAAGATTTATGTTTGAAGTCTCTGATTGGAGCAGAGGAAAGTCTACCAACAACTAGACAGAAACACTGGCAGCCTGCCTTAACAACTATTTGATCAGCAAGAAAAATATGGTGCCAAATCACTAAAAGCACAGAAAATAAACAGCTGAATTTGCGCAAACCAGTGTTGTTCTAATCTTCATGTAACAACAATATGCCTCTTAAGTTTGTCAGTTTTTCCCTGTAGTATTAAAAATGTTAAGTATTAAGCATTTTCTTGGGTATCAGTATTGAGTTTGAAATTCTAGTATCATGACAACTCTGTTTTTAAGTATTTTAAACCTATTTCAGTATAATTTCTTCTTAGACCTATTCACACAAGATCAATATAACCAGGGGTACTCTTGTGATTTAGAAATTATCCCTTCATGTCTGTGTTTCATACGACCCATTTGCATAGAATAAGCAAAGTCAATGTTTTACTTGAATTTACTGGCTCTGTGGTCTTCAGCTACAGAAATAATAACTCTTAAATGTTCTTTACCAAATGCTGCCATGCATGTTACCCATGTCATCATCGTTCTAGATTTCACTCTTCTCATGGATTTGAACTGGCTCTTTCTATGAATGGGTTTGTAGCAACGAGCCCTCCTGAATTTGCAACCAAAATGCTGTCCAAACTTCTTTTTTTTTTTTGGCAATTTATAATTTCTTTAGAGGAAAGGCAGAAAGTTGCAAAGAACAGAAAATGTTCAAGAAGGGGGAAATAAAGTCGAAAATCAAAGAGATGCTGATTTCCACATGGCTAATATTCTCACAGGGCCTCATTTGGTGAATGTGGAGGGTAATTTCCTTTGGAATTTTCACTTCAGTTTACAAATTACAGACGTGGCTGATCTGCATGGGTTTAAGACCAAAGACGACGTTATTACAAATTCATTTTTTTATTTGATGCCCCTAGGTAATAATAGTCCTGTGCGAATAGGGCTCTTGTGTGAGAGAGATATTACATTCACCTTTTTGCATTACTGCAAAATGTGGTTTTGAGCTGCTCCACCACCACTTTCATGGTTTGCCTTCGTCCTCTTAAAACTTACTTTATCTTTTATACTGCTACCTCATGTGATCAAGAGAAATTAATTTGTTAACCACAACAAAGTTCTGTGGTGCCAGCATGTAATTTGAGCACATTACTTACTACAACCACATAAAGTGGTCTTAAGTGGCCATGATCATTTCTTATATTTCTGTGAGACCAGGTTGTGCTGAGCTCACTCATCTGAAATGAATCCATGTGTTCATCCCATGTTTCATGGACAAGCTGTGAGGAGATATGGTGTTGATGCGCAGAAATGCAGTTTCTTTACAAAGTGAAAGCTATATAAGTGGGACCAAAAGACTTTGTCCTTGTGTCCATATCTATCACCAGTTCTGTCCTTTTTGTGTCCAGCCACATTATATGGATTCCCATAAAACCAGACAGTGGAAAGGCAATATAGACCAGCTTTGAGTATATGTAAATTCCACACCCCCTTCCCTTCCATTTACCATACTTTTCCTTGTTACCAGTTGCAACAGCAAATCTTTTAGTGTTTTAATTATGTAAGTCCTTATGTGCAGTATGTGTCTATGTTTGTGTGTCATGGTAAAAGCTGGTCGTGGAGACCTGGTGCACCTACTGCAGTGGGAACTACCACAAATGTGGTACCAGGTCTTATATATGTTGGTCTGGATGTCAACTCTGAGATTTTGGGCCTCTTGTTAATGAGTAAATGGGCCCATACCAAATAAGTGATTGTTTCTAGAGGTAGAATGGGTGATTATGATCATTTCTGTTTTACAGTTGTTGAGACTGAGAACATTTTTGGACACAGACTTTGGCTACTTTAACCCCATCCAATAGATTTAAAAACTTGTTATCTAATGACAGTTTTATTGTCATTAGATAACAGGCTGGCTACAATGGTGCCTCCTGTGTTTGTCCACTTTGAAGAAATAGTAGTGAAGAAACATTAGACTATTTACACAGTTAAAGGCTTGGAATCTTACAGTGGCCCTGAGAGGTCAAGTGCACTGCAACTTAAGAGAACACCAGCAAATAGAAAAATGCTGCAATAGCACACAAAACACAATGGAAGTTGAATAAAACACAACGGAAATAGAAAAAAACAAAATCACACAAAACACAATGAAAGCGTTTTTGGGGAGACAATAACGTGATGGACCAGCTGCGGAAGTGCGGAAGAAACCAAAACATTCAAAGCATTGTACTGAGACACGCTTAAAAGAAGCAGAGGATTCTTGTGAGTGAGAAAAGATGCCAGGTAATTTTAATTGTATGATTCATCTAATACAGTAGATACATGCTATTTGCTGTTTACTGTTAGCTTTTCACTTCCGCAGCTGATCTGTCATGTTATTGTCTCCCCAAAAATACTTCCTGTGTTTTGTGATTTTTTTTTGTGAGCCTTTGAAGCATTTTCTTTCTATTTCCGTTGTGTTTTAGTCAACTTCCGTTGTGTTTTTATCTATTTCTGATGTGTTTTATTCAACTTTCATTTTGTTTTGTGTGCTTTAGCAGCATTTTTCTATTTGCTGGTGTTTTCTTAGGTTTTAGTGCGTTTGACCTCTCAGGGCCACCGTAGAATCTGCTTCAGTCACCTTTTGTCCTCGGAAAAAAAGATTAGACACAAAAAGTGAGCCGACCCCTACATTAATCATGTCATCAAATCCATAAAATTAGAATTAGGGATTCCAGATTAGGAGCCAGTGGGAGTGACAAGTGGAGCCTGTGTTATTTCAGCCTCCTACATCAAAGAGTGCTGGCTTCTCATGGCTATAGAAATATGTTTCGTCATGATGCCAAGCTCTCAGAAGACCTTCAGGAAAAATGTGGATACCTAAGAGTCAGGCAACACATTTAAAAAACTCTACAAATAATTTGAAACAAACCATTTGGCTGTAATGAAAGTCATCAACAAATGGTGTAGCTTACAAATGACAGCCAATATGTTTCGAACTTTCAGGCCCAGCAAATTCAACCCAAAAGTTGAACATTTGATATAAAGAGTTTCCAAGAATATTTCATCCACATCATCTACAGGTAACTGTTAGTGCCAAAGTGCATGCATGTACAAACAGGAAGAGATTGCAATGAATATACAATATAGGCAAAGACCAGGCCTTTTGGAATAATGTGCCATGGACAGACAAATCCAAAGGTTGAATTGTTTGTGAAGAGAAGCAGTTGACATGTTTGGCACAGACAAAAGACAGCTTTTCAGGAGAAGAATCTCATACAAACTGTGAAGCTGGCTTGTGAAAATGTTACGGTTTGGGAGTCGCTTTGCTGCGTCAGGGAGTGGGCAGCTTGCAGTCACTGATTCCACAAGAAGTTTGACATCATATGGAAGAGTGGTTGGAGATAATGTGAGGCCATCTGTCCAATAGTTGAGGCTGACAGTAAATGATGCTGAGCTACACGCACAACTAATCCACCAAGGAAAGTCTTAAATAAAATAAAATGAAATAAAATATAATCAAATATAAAAATAAGACCAGATTTCAATCAAATTAAAATGTTGTATGGAGAATTTTAAATTGGCTGCAAATGCAAGGAAACCCTTAAACTTTTTGCAACTGAAAGCATTTTGCATAGAAAAGTGGTCAAAAAATTTCATTAAGCCAATATCAGAGACCAGTGGGCAATTATACAAAATACCTTCAGGATGTAATTTCTGTTAAAAGGGGCACTACTGGCTCTTGAACCTAAGGGTGTATTTTCACTTTCCACAGAAGATTATTAAATCTCTTGACATTTTTGCTTCAACTGTATTGTATTTATCTGTTGGCAATGCTCAAATAGGATCACATTTTTGCTTGTACAGACATGTCAAAAATAAAGTTAATTTCCATGGGATATACTTACTTTTTCCAAGACTGTACGTCCACCCTCTCTTTTCACTTTGCTTATCAAGGTGCATGATGGACACCAAGGTGGATGTTGGATATGAATGCAGTAGCAGCATAGTCAACACTGGGCATGCAAGAGTAGAAGGAAGGACAATAGAGGTGAGCTATACTCGTGGGGATTCTCAAAGAGGTAAATGAAGAAGAGCTGTGTTACTTTGGTTGAGAGGTCAGTGTTTAGCATGCAAGTGAACACTTTGTGGTAGCACATGGAAAGCCTAACCATATCAGTACAACTTATGCAAGTCAGCAGAAGACAGGACACCTTGTTACGAGGCACTGATATAAGATGATAAAAGGCACAAATTCTGCCTTATGTTCATCAGTGGAAATACAGTGGATGGTTTGTAAAAGTGAAAACCCTGCAGTGCCCTCGGTAAGAGTGATGTGTGTGTGTGTGTGCACGCACACAAGTTGTATCCTAATGAAATTCAGTATCGATCTCAGCAAAATAGACTTTATACATCATTCATGCTCTCTATCAATCACACCCTTCTAAGTTTTCCAAAGCTGTTTGTTTTAGAAGAGTAGAAAGGAAGAAAAAAAAACAAGCTGAGCAATAATTACTTTGAAGAGATTGTTTTAAAGTCTTTCCTTTAGCCTTTTTCTCAAGGTGTAACAAGCTTATCTGTCAAAGACAATGTCCATTGAATGAACTGCTTAATTTGAAATTGATTGAGGTTCTTTTTGGTTTAGCTGTTTTCTGTAGACTTGAGAGGGAAAACCATGCACAGATACAAGTCTAAGCAAAGCAAGTCAAAATTCCTCATGGAGGGAGAAATATATCTCTAAAGAGATATAAACAAAAAAGCAGTTGTCAGTGAGGAACACCTCTTCCCAATTGTTGAGATAGTGGATGTTAGAAAAATCCTATAGGGTGGATACAGACAAAAAGCAAAGAAAATAAACATAGGATGTGGTAACCTGACACAGGAAACCCAGTGAATGCTGGGAGTGAGCAGTGAGCTGTACTTCCTGTAGGACAGCACAATGGTAAGTGGTGGCCCCGGATTCCTAAAAGAGGTTGTAGTTGCAGGGACAAGGAAGGGCAGCCTGTGTCCTCTGGTCTAGTGCTGATAAGGACATAGATAGAAATGGCATTTATGTCTGTCTTACTGTTTTGGGAAAACAAAACATCCTGAGGTTACCATGGTTACTGTTTCATTTAACATTAAGAAGCAAATGTGAAGCATTCGTTCCAAAGGTACGTCTCACGTCCAAGGAGTTAAAATGCCGTTTAGCACTTAATGTCACCTTTGTTTCTGAGAGATAAAAGACTAACACTTTCACCAGGATAGAAAAGTAAAGTAGTCTACATTAAAGGATTGAGAAATAAAGAAATGTACAAAATCAATGCAGACTTGGTCTTCTTCTCAGTCTTCCAATAGAAGACATCTTCTAGGATTTAATGTTTGCAGCTTACGAATGTGATCCTTCTGTTGTTGCACCACCTCCCCTGGCTTTTTGAGCGGTGTGAGCCAGTTCTTTTCTTTTAGTTGATGGTGATTTTACAGAGCTTAAGTCGTGCGTTTAAATGTTGATATTGCTGTCCAATAAACTTTTGAAATAAATACAGTAAAGAGAGTTTTGTTTTTCTCTTCTGTTTTTGGGAAGTCACACCTAAATCCAGCATGATGTGATTAGGCATTTCTTTTTTGATGGATATCATACTTTTGCAATTGCAGTGTTAGCTGTAAACATCACCAGCAGAGGACTGTTAATCAACAAAGGTCAAAAAAGAGCCTACAGATACACTTATTATGTTGATGTGTATTATCCCTTTAGCTTCTAATCGGTTTCTGTTTAGGATGGGTGTTATGTGAAACTCGGGTTATATGTTTCTGCTTTTTATTTGATATGATGTGGAAATACAAGCATATGTAGTTAAATTTTGCCTGAAAGCAAATAAATTACTCTTCAGAGGCCATTGAGAAGCATTGAATTGTTATGTAACTTGGCTTCTAGTATAAAAAAGTAGCACAATGAGGTCAGCATGTCTAGCTGTAAATCTGACAGACTATCAGTGACTGGCCCACCCTTCCTCCTCCTCCCTTGATCTTTCCCCATTGACCTCTTTCAGTAAAATATTCGTATTCTACGTCAATGTTGTGTTAATGGCAATGAGTATCTTAACTACTGCTGTTAAAAAAAAATCAACAAGTAAAATCTGGAAAATATCTATCTAGATATTGTAAATGCAAGTTTACAAAAAAAAAAAAAAAGACATTTCATCTAATTGATGAAATGACCACAATATTAGCTAGCTTGTTAAACTTGCTAACGTAAATATTAAATCACTTTTAAGTGAATAGGGTCAGCTTTGGTCCTTTTCCCTACTTCACAAACACACACACATTGTTGTGTATGCCATCTCTCTGTGCCTTTTTCATCATACCCACACAAACCAATAAAAAAAAAAATGGAGGTGGGATGTCTAGGCTTCTTATCTGCCTGTTTTGTTGTTGGCCCCATAGCGTGAGTGTGTATTCATGGCCAGTTCCTGCAGGCCCTGCCTGTCAAACCAGGCATGTGTGCATGTTAGCTCGCCCAAACCTATCTACGGCATTGTCCATTCAATATGATTATCATGAACCCACACCGCCTCCTGTCTCCGGGGCTCACATGAACCAGTACTTCCTCCAAGGAAGGAAATGTTCGTTACCCATGGGCCAGTGTCACACGATTACGCTGTACAGACCCAAAAGGCAAGTTTGACTGAAAAATTTGTATGTAAACTGATCTTTTCTGCTCTCTCCCTAGACAGTGTTGTGCTCCCACCAAGGAACTGAAATTATTTCAAGTTAAATCACATAAAGACTCATGAATGCAATTCACTGCAGAAACATATTGTAATCAAAAAACAAAACTACTCCTCTCTTGATAGCTCCTGCCCATGCATCACACTCAACCACCAACCCTACACTTTTCTTGAACACGCATATATTCACTCATATATGCACAAACAGTTGGGCAGTGGGACTACGAGAGAGACGGAGATCATTTGTCTCAATCTGCACTGATGATAGTTTATCAGAGGCTGGAGGAGTGGAGTGGGAGCAGGTGGTGGAAGCAGGCTTTGTAAAGAGACCACAGTAATCAGATCTGCAGCTCAACTCAACAGAGCTGGGGGAGTCCAGTGCTGACCCACCAACCAACCTAACAATTGCAAAGGGTTAACTCCCCCCCCCACCGCGTGGATCCGTGGCTATCCAATTAGACATTGCAAACACTGGGCTAAAAAGCAAGACCCACAGTCACTGTCTTCCACTTGGATCTTTCAGGAGGTGGAACTCACAGCAATCAACCTCCTAAATGTAACTGACCAATTAAAGAAAATTATGGTACATTATAGTTGTCTATACTTGTTAAAAAGTTACTTTATGTATCTGTCATTATGCATCTCTATATTTCCCTATTCCTGTTTGCCCTTTAAACTACATGACATTTAATGTATCACCCATTTAACACTGAGTTGGTTCTCTTGCTTCATATTCTCATTGTCTTTCTTTTTCTCTCTAACCCATCCACTTGTGGCCACAATGGATGGTCTTTCTCTCATTCATAGAGTGTAGTGTATAGTAATACTGTGGTCGTTGCTATAGCAACCTGCTAGTCAGACGATCTCATTACTGGCCCTTAGACATTTCTTTCTCACTCCCTCTCTAAGGAATTACCACTTTTCATTATGATTTCCCTCCCCTCTCTCCCAGCTACCCCTCCTTCTTTATCTCTGTCTCCCCCTGTCTCTCTTATCCCCCCCCCCCAAAAGGTCAGATGTCCTCCATGGTGGGGAGAGAGGAAATCTGTAAAAGAGTTGAGGTCTATTCAGTAACCCCCGTCTCCCTCCGATCGCAGCCCACAATCATTCTGTTCCTTTCTATAGCTGCAAAGAAAGAAGCCAGAAAAGAAGGGAGGGAAGAGAGGAGCCTTGAGTCTGCCGGTCTGCTGTTCTTTAGAGCACATTTTAAAATCTGTTTCTTTTTTCTGCCCTTCTCTTTTCTCTCCTCAAAGCTTTCTTTTGTGTGGAAAATAGCTCCTTGAACTGATGGTGGAGTAGTGGTGTGTGTTGACATTTTTTAAAATGCTCCTGCCCACAATCAATAGCCGCTAAAGTCACACATACACTCTGTGCACACGTATATTCACTTGCACGTATGGATGTGCACGCATACTAAAACAACTCATACATACAATATACATTCATATATGGGAACATGCAGTTTTCAGTTTGTGTTGTGTTAGTTTCCTGCTTTAGGTGTTGCTCAAGAGCCAGGGCTATACATCATATTATAGCACAAGATTTAAAATCCCTTACTTTTAAATATCATTATTGGAAAGAATGAGTATAAGTAAAAAATAGCGTAAATGTCTGTAATGCAAGTATGCATGTTGTATACTCAGTAAAAGCTGTGAACAAGGGAGCCAACTCCCAGTATGTAAAATCTCTTCTCATATTCTCACTGATGAAACTCAGTTTTTGTTGCAACAAAATGTCTTTCTTAACTCAGATATGATCTCCACTGTATCTCAGGTCTCACGCTTTCATTCTTCATCTGCTACAAAGGGACAGTGAACAGTGGGCAGATCCATACGCCCTATTGCTCCATCACAGATTGATCCAAATGGAGCTCTATTCAACTGCACTGGCCGCACAATTGATCCCGGCCTCTCTGCTGCGGTAAACATTTTACTCGGCTTGCCTCCATCCTGATCAATAGCCTTCTTTTAATAATGTATCTCATTGATCAGTTTGGTCCCTGAGTAAATTGATCAATTATTTTAATCTTTTTTTTTTCCTTTTTTC
>VUQS01028976.1:0-12397 GCA_015108495.1 Heterochromis multidens | reverse complement strand
ACTGCTTTGGGTGCTACTGGTTGCTCTCTGTGCTGCTATGAAGAGTCTAATTAATCTGCCTATTTCACAATGGATATAAGTCCTAAACGTTATGTTATTTATGCAGACATGAATCATTATTTAAACTTCCACTGAATTCTCTCTAAAATACCGTGGTATTGGTGTGCTTTCTTTGTTACTGCCTCATCCCTCTGATAGACTTCAAGGGCACTGGTCATCAGCACTGGTAAAGTAAATGTACTCCACCCACCACATCTAATTACTAGTCCTAATTATCCTGACAAGTCACCACCGGCTTGTATATGTGTGTCTCTGTGTGTGCTTAAATGTGTGTGTGTGCTTGATTTTGCAGACACAAACAAAGCTGTAAGAGCACCAACACATTTATTCTTCGCAGAGACACAAACATACATTGAATGCACAGACATTAAACGGTGAAGCAGTGGATCAATAGCCAACTTGTGTCCCTGACTTCATGGAATGCAGCAGAAAAGGTATTTGAAATCCAAAGAGTTATCTGAGGTAAGAGAAAACAGGGAGGAGGTAAAGTCTTTGTTAGTGTGACCTTGCTGAGATTTATCTTCTACTGAGATATTTTAAGATTGGGCATGATAAAACCAAGCATGTAAAAGGGAACAAATATAAAAAAATAAATAAAAAATACAGCTACTCCACTACAAAAAAGTTAGATGCACCTATTTTTTATTTAACATAAACATATGAATTCCTGACAGATTTTTTTTGATCTGCCCATGCTTCCATCAAGATTTGCTGTCTCTGCTTTGCCTCCCACAGGACTGTTGAGTGGACAATTACTATGCCCATCAGGAGCTGAGCAGGTGTACATGTCGCCATGTTGCCTACTACCTCATTAAAGTCTCATCTTCATAGCCTTTCACTCACACCCATTTGAAATGTCACGACATAATCCACAAGACTTTAGACACTCACTGCACACCCCTCCCTACACCACACTAGCCACACCAAAATGCTCTGATCATCTGTCACTGGTGTATGATGCGCCGCGCTGCTTGCTTGCTCTTCCAGAACACAGGTGTGAAGTATAAGCGGAGCAGAGCTGAAGCTTTCCTATGATACGGCTTTTCACGCTATTGTCATGCATCATCCCAGTGGATGCACTACACTTCTCAAACCATGTTAAATATTTGACAGCTAATACAAACTAACTAAGATATGAAACCAAAGAAAGAAGAAAAAAGGCGGTTTTAGATGGTTTGCTATATAATTGATATGTATAAGTACATTGTTTTTATTTTCAAATGCAGATGGGCTAAATTTAAAGCAAACATACGATTAAAAAAAGGTGTTTATAGCAGCTTACACAGCATACATGTTGCCAGTTTAAGATTTGTGCGTGCAAACACGAGAGCATGCATCTGTGTGTGTGTGTTTGTGTGTGTGTGTTTGTGAGTGTCTTTAGAGAGAGCGCTAATTGTAAAGGATGTGGCAGGTTAAGATAAGGTTATCTTGACGCTGTGAAACGTCTGAGAGAGAAGGCCAAAGCTTGCAGACGGAATTAGATTGATTAGAAGAGCCATATTTGGGCTATTTCCAGATAGCCCTCGGTGAGCCTCATCCCTTTTACCAGGCATGGCTCTGCTTTCGTCCTCACCCTCACCCCCTGCTCTCTCTCCCTGACACTCCTGCTGTGCAGCAGGACAGTTGATAGTGCCACAGGCTGTCAATCAGACACTAACTGACTGGCCACTGCAGAACTGAGATAGTCCCATAGAGTCCCTCCTTTGACATCCACAGTGAGGGGAAAAAAAAGCAACATTGTATGCACCATTGCAGGAGAGATGCTTTCCGGGTGAAAAATTGTGTGTCTCTTGATGAGAGTTTAAGGGCTCTCAGCCCTCAGTTCAGGTTAGTAGAGTGTAACTTTGCTACACTCACTTCCATTTTGCCATCTTTTTTTATTCTCAAGAGCTTGAGGTAAACTGACTCTCTGTGGTTTAAAGGGGGGAAAAAAATTCATCTTATAGACTTAATTTAAGACGAGTGTGTGGCGAGGAAGTCAATCCTTCCATCCAAAAAAAAATAAAATAGCTCTCCATTCCTGCCATCAGAATCCTCCATTAGCCAAGCATTAGAAACAAATTAACTCTTCTCAGCTGAATGGCTTGTCAGAGGAAGTGTGGGAAAATCCTCTATTAGGCAGGAGTTAAGTGCCTATTGGAAAGCTGGAGACGGAATCCTGCCTAATAAAGGAATAGTCAACCATTGGAACACTGACTGAATGGAGAAAAGAAGTGCTAATTAAGAGAACAAAGTGTTGTCTTACAGGCTCCTCTATTAATGTGACTTTTAGGGCTCATCTCATTGGCATTGCTTCATTCCTAAATATGACCGGTTGTGTGTTGTTGTGCGTGTGTACTCAAATGTATCAAATGGAAAAAATTTTTTTTTTATTTCGGGTAGTGGTGACAGTCTGTAAACAGATAAATAATGAATTTTCACTGCTCCCAGAGGCCACACTTTTTTAGACTAGTCTCATTTCTGAATTTGACATGTCGTAAGCCATGCAATGAACACGCTGCTCTAAAACTATTTGGGGCGTTATGTCTCAGATGAACCGAGCCAACTTAAACCACAGCTCCAGTCTCCTCTGCCTGACAAATGCTGAGCATTTTCCAATTTTCAAGCTGTGAAAAGTGAGAGGGATGGCGAAACAGCGTCATGGACCGAACCGGGCGGAGACTCAAAATAAACTCAAGTAGGCTTGGCTGAGTATGGGCTCCATCTCTGTTTATCTTAGTGAGAGTGAGCATGGGAGCCCAATGATGAAATCAAAAAAGGGAGGAAAAAATTAAACAGAGTTGAACAGGCCAGTGTATTTGGTTGGGGTTGCCATGGTGACAGAGTGCATGGATGCAGATAAACAGCACGTTGAGTACTCAGGGAGGAATGCAGCCCTTCTGCCTGCGGTTTGGAGTGGAGGTTAACACTTCTCTTTCTCAACAGCTTCACCACTCAACAACATATGGGACTGAGGGGGGAGCATGAGAGGAGATTACACTTTAATTGCACACATACATGGATAAAAGCGAATGTGTAGGAATATTTGGAAAAATGCTGAGAAAAAGGGAGCGATGTGTAATGGTTGATTGCATATTATGGCAGAGGCTGTTTCAGTGTTTTCACTTAAAAATTGGAGTCAGTGCTAGAATTTGGAGTGGAAAACTACAGGATAGGGGTTTCTCGCTTTTCTGCAGTTGCAGTTCTTGATGGCCTTCTCCAGAAGAGCAGATTGCCTTTTTGAGCAACCTGTGAAATAAGCAAAGTAACCTGTCATTACTCCTCAAGACAGTGCAATGACCTGAAGGGGAAAGAAGGCTACCTTTCAGTTGTTCATTTAGATTAAAAGTTATGGATGTTGGAAAGGAGCTACAAGCATGGGGGAATGGTGGCAAGTATACTTGAGGGAATGGGAGAAAGAGGGAGGTGCTAAAGAGAAGCCAATTTGGTGAAAAATTGGTGGCTGTGGCCTGCTGATAAGAGGCCCTCCTTCTCAGCTCCCTCTGACAAAATGGGAAAGCCTTGTCTGTCGCCCCATTAGCAGCCATCCCTACAAGGCCCTGCCTTTTCTACATGGCCAGCCTTCAATAGGGGGCAGAAATGGAAAATGGCTACTTAACCAATGATTACCAGACTGAAAGGTACCTGTCATTCGAGAGAAGCGGCCAGAAGAATAGAAGCGACATGTGGGAGGATAGGAGTAAGTGATTTTGGTGCTGTCTCTGGAGTGCGACAAACGTGTTATTGTGAGATTAAACCAGGAGTTCATGTTTAGTAAAGCCATGCAGAGGGGGAGGTAACGGGTGGAATTTGAGAGATGAGGAAAAAGAAAGCTGGACTGGGGGCATGCAGTGGAGGAACCTAAAGCTCTGAACAGAGTAAAGAACAAGAGGAAACTTAGCTGCCCGTGCTTCTTAACTTCAGCTGATAACTTTTTGAACGTTGTCGGCTTTTCCAGGAGTTAGATTGAGTTTGTATAATTTTTTTCAGTGGTAGTTGAGGAGTCTACAAATCATCCCAGAGAATAGAAACCTTGCTTACCTGCATTCCCTCTCAATCAGAAGAAAATTCTCCTGCTATTACCGTTAATCAGGGCACTGCTTGATCACTCCACGGCTTTCACCGCTAGTATCTTTTCCAGCATTATGGCGGCTTTTATTCTCCTCTGTAATTGCTTGTCCCTCTGGCTCTTTGTTTTCACGAGTCGCTCTTATCACCTCACTGTGCTGCCAATTCACCACTGTCACACAAACCATAACGCTTCTGCCCAGATCTTTCAAGGGGTGCCTTGAGCCACTGCATTTTAATGTTCCCCATAGGCCAGGCCCACAGTGCCATATGAGTGGTTTTATGGAAGCTATTATTAGTGTTTACTCACTGGCACTTACAGGGTCAACAAGCATCCTGTGTCTCTCCCTGTGCAGTGAGGCAACCCTGACTTCTTGTTTTAATGTTATGGGTAATGTTATGACTCTGTCTCTTTGCTCAATCGTTAACTCTGTGACCACTTTATGAGGTATTAATTGAGTAGTAATTTTGACTCAATGAAACCATGTAAGAGTTTAATGCTGTTTTAACTCTCAATCTAATTGAAAACAGGCACTAAGTGCTCATTCTTAGTGCCCAATATGATGTGGATTGCTTTTTTTAAAAAAGATTTGGAATATTATTTATGTTCCACATGCTGCATTTTACATATAAAACAATACAACAGAATAACTGCTTTATAAACAAATGCATACACCTGCATTGGCACACAAATATATTATTGCTTAACTTTAACATAAAACATATAAACAAATATTTAAGAGACACAGGTGCACACATCCTTTCACACGCACAAAGGGAGAGACAAGTTTGGTGCTCTGGACTGATCGTATTACCTCATCTCACATTTATTTCAGAGGCCTGAAACCTGATATGCACGCAATTGTTATTTTAAATCACCGTCTGGGAAAGCTGGACCCAAGGTCTAGAGAGTCACAGAGCCAAGGGGAGTTTAAAAGAGGGCGGTCCAGAGATCGAATAGGCAACAGGGCCATGAGGTGTGTCACAAGCTGACAAGATTAGGGGTGCAATTTCATTAAATCAAACAAAATAAAATTAAATACTAAAAAATGAATTTAAAAAATGTCTGTTAACATTTAACTTTGATTTAAACTGTTGGGTTAATGGGGTAAATTTAAATTCTTTTAAGCTACTTTCACACATGCACTACTGCCCTACCTTGTCTCAACACTACTCAGCTGAGCTATGTGTGAGAAAGCAAATCTCTGAGAATGAGAACAGGTAATTGTCTAGTGAATTCACTGCTAAACAAGTGAATGTCTTATTTTCTGTTTTCTGCACACTCTACCCAAGCAGCACCCTCACTCAAAACAAAGATGAATATTTCCTGTTGTAAGAACTCATCTGAAGTGAACTATTTCCTGTTGTGTGCTGCATTTGAGAAAGGGCAACTTCGGACAATGTCCTAAATTGATTCTTCCCACATTCTCTGGAGTTAATGTATGAAAATTCACTGTATGTTTCCTGTGCTATTGATTGGATTGTTGACTGTGAAGTGGTTGGAAAATGTCTCTCCTCTCCATCTTGCTCTTGCTCCCTCATCTACCGCTGTAATCCTTGTATGCCTTCTGTCTGTTTTCACTCACAATTTTTGTCTGTGTTCACACCTGCAAGGTTAATGTGTGTTCATGGTGCTGGTTTAAGATCCACATGAATATATTTCACCTTTCAGTACTGGACAGGCACTATGCCAGAGGCCACAGGATAACTGCTCCATCCCTCCTATCTGCAACACAGGTTAATTAAAGTTCCTCATCTCCCCTCAAAGTATGCTTTTAAACAGAGTGCTGTGTGTCATTGGATTGTATTTCAGTCCTTTTAATGAAGGACTTATCGTGCGTGTGCACATGGGTGTGATTGAATGGGCATGCTGTGCATTTAATTTCATCATCTGGTTGCACATGCAAGGCAGGAATATCTATTTGGATACTGAAAATACCTTCTGAATTCAGACTACTGATTAACAACATTTAACTTTGATCTAATTGAAGAATGAGGCATGCGCTAGCCTTATGGCATCTGTGTTTGTAGTATTTTACTTGTCTGTATGGGAGTGAGTAAAAATTCCACCCACGCAGTAATAGTGATGCTACATCACCTGTATAATACGTCAAATGGGAATTAGTAGAAAAGAAGAGACTGAGGGTAAATATGGAAGCTCAACTTGTGGATATGTCTCTTAAACAAGCCAACAAACCACAGGCTCTCGCATTCCTCTGTTATGATGTGAACTACTTTGTAGCCACAAGTTTAAGTACGAGAGAAGTAGGCTGCCTGTTGTCTGACTCATGATGGTCAGTTAGGGTACACTGGGGGGTGCACCAGGCTCTGTGTGGATGTTGGTGTACCGTTTGGTGCATGGACTGAAAAGGGAACAACTTGACATGTGCTCATGTGTTGGAAAGCCTGTGTTAAGAGATCCAAGACATTTATACAATTCGACTTTAAAAGAATTTAAGGATAATCAAAGGTACAATAATTTGCAGAGGGAAATCACCCAGACCTTTAGAAGAGAAGAACACATCTTGGTGCAGACGCTGATTCACTGTACTTGTGTGAAACTCATCCTCTAAGTGTATTCCAACAGGACTAGAAAGTAGTTTAAAAAAAACAGCCTCTCATAGGTTGTGTGTCTGAAGCAACTGTCCATGTTCACATCTGCAAGGTACTATAATCCTGGCCTGAGATATCAGTATGACTCACACTATAGCAACTTCAGCTTACAATTATCAGAAAAAGAGTATGGTGACACATGTGCAAGCATAAAAACATGCACACTCAATTCCATGTGCACACACACACGCACACACACACACACACACACACACACACACACACTTACAAAAATATAGAAACACATGCATCTTGTCAGATACTTGAACAAACATGCACACACAACATAGGTTATCCATGCACCAACAATTAGCGCACTGCTTACACACTTTGTAACAGTATGGTGTATGCAGTGTTGTCATGCACAAAAATAAACAAACAAACAAACAAAAGACGTGTTATGCTCTGTTAATCATTTCATCAGGACATTTTCAGTACAGTTTCTTGAGACTGCTGCTGACCTTTCTTATTTTGAACCTCATAATTGATATATAATAATTGTCTTCAATTTTCCTTCATACTCTTCTTCTTCCATCCCATTGACTTTTTCCAGATCGCTGAACTGTGGAAAATAGGAGGACTGTACTTAGTGTTGAATATATATATGAAATCCATAAGATTAATTTCTTTATTTACTTTACAGGAATCACTGAAATTGTCTTTGTGTAACCTGCTGTAGAGCAAATATCTTCTAAGAGAATACTGAATGCTTATCCCTCCATTGCTTTTTCAAGTTTCATTCACTTTTATCCTATATTTTCTCCCCCTTCTTTCCTATCCTTTGGTGATTTATTGGATGATGATCCCCTCTTTTCCTCTCAGGGTGAGTGTGTGCTATGGGCTTCCAGCCAACAGGACCTGCTTTAATTGATGTCAGTAATCTGGTCACCTTGAGAGATAGTTAAAAGGGCAAATCTCTATTAGCTTTAGTTTATGGGAGGCAAATTAAAACATACACACACACAAAGACATGCACGCACACAGTTTCCAAAGACAGCAAGTAAAAAGCTGACACACAGAATGTATGTGAATGTAATAAGTACTGCTGATTTTTGAGACAATTCCCTGAGTGCTAATCTTGTCCACTGCTGTTTGCGGTGAGTAAACATGAAGGTGTAGTCTCTCTGCCGAATCCCCTGTTCCATTTCCTTAAATGCTGTAAGAGATACATTAAGACTAGTGCAGAGCCAAGATAAGTTATTTCTGGTTGGATAAGCGCAAGGGGTGTATCTGAGAGAGCCAAAAGAATCTACATTAAGGAGAGATATCTGTTAATTAAATCTGTCCCAGCCTGATCGCTATCTGTAACACGTAACTTACACTGCCTCCACTGCTGCTGCTGCTGTGGGATGAACACGTACACATTCATGCACACAACCACATGCACAGATACATAAAACTTAAAATGAGACTTTCATTTCTATCATCCCGTCATCCATAAATACAGGATCTTTACGTTTTTCTTTAGGATATTCCCTGTATTTATTTTCTTCTTTGTGCTTATGTTTTTTGTCTTCCATCTTCTTGTTCTAAAAACACTCAAATGTCTTGGGAGACTGTCTGGTTGCTCCTGAGAAGGACAGGGGCTTAGAGGTGACTGGGGGATGAAAACTTGGGGTGTATGTGGACCAGATGTCTGGGTTTTCATGAGTGTGGGGGGGGGCATTGGGAGTGGACAACAGAGAAGTGGGGTGACATGGCTGTTCTCAATTACCTTGATCAGTGGAAAAGGGGAATGGGGTGTGTGTGTGTGTGTGTGTGTGTGTGTGTGTGTTTCAGGGGGCAGCACTGCACAGAAAAGATGCAGGCTGCTAAAATATTTTACCAAAGAGCTTGAACTGAAATATCATTTCATATAGGAAAGAGTTACTTTTTGCATTATTTACTTATTTTTTTTAACCATACAGGTGAAGATAACGCCACTACTTTTTTTGCTTGCAAATTTTTAAAAAATTACATAATTGCATTTCGTAGATTAAATAAAGGACAAATAAATAAATCAACAATTTCACTTTTTCTGATTAAATACTGTAAGGACCGTCTGAGAGATTGTAGTTGTTCTTGTGCTTCAAGCTATAAAGCTTGCACATGGAACATGTAGAACTTTGCATAACGTGAAGGTATTCATTAGAGCAGCGTAGAATAGCAAATGTGATCACTTGATTTGCTTCTTTAGACTGCAACCATTATTTCATTAGTGTGGCTTCCAAAGCAATAAAAGATCCTAAACTAGAAGATGGTTGCATGCCCCCTTTAGATCAAGTGGTACCTCTGTTCTATGTTTTAATTAGGATTATATGTCCTCTTTAAAGGATCCTTTCTCTGAAGTCCTTCACATTTAGAGCCCTATAGGGTTACACAAGATTAAAAGCACTTTTCCATCGTTTCCCTCTGATATATCTTTGAAATTGTGCTAGCTTCTCTGTCTCTGGAACACTTTATCTCCCCCTAAGAAGGACAGAGGGATAAGAGGAGGGGTGAGGCAAGGTTTGGGTGGTATGCAGGAATTTTTCTCCTTCTTTTTTCTTTTTTTTTTCATTTGTTTTGTATTTGCTTAACATTTGTTGATTACAAAGGAGATGTTTAGCTATGGTATTTTCATTTATTATACCACTTTGATCAGACACACGGGAGTGTCACGTTACTCACAGCAGCTTTAATATGTCTTCCACTTTTGATATAGCAGGCCTGTGTCCAATCACAGAGATCTTCTCCTGTGACCTCTGACCTTTACTCCTGTGAGTAGAGAAAGAGAAAGGCATTGGTTTCAGCAGAGGGAGGGGTGCAGGCTGGCTGTCTCTAACTGCAGACTGCTCAGCACCCCCGATCCCTTTTTGGAAACCAACTTCATTCTAAACACTTGAAAATCCTCCACATCTGCAAGCAATTAGGTTTCACTACTTGCTCTGGATGAGAAATGCACACATACATTCACAAGCTCAAAGCACAAACACAAACACAGCTAAGCTAATAATATTCAGGAACATACACTGAAAAATAAACTTTAAAAATGCAGGTACATATATACACATACCATTTGAATACATATAGATATGTAAGCCAATTATTGTATTGTTATAGTAAATGTCCCTACTAGGGCTGCATGATACTGGCCAAAATGATAATCTCGATTATTTTGTTCAGTAATGAGATTATTTGCCACCATTATTCATTGATTTTAGTGACAAATAATGTTGCACTGTAATGTAAACAGAATACTGCTTTCACCTTTTCAAATCTGTACAAACTTTTGCATCTAAAGAAAACCGGTCCTTCTTAATCACCTAAATTTCTCTTAGAAGAAAAGTAAAGAATAATCTGTACCAAAAAACTCGTAGCAAAGTAGCTGAAAGCTGTGAGATCCCTCAATTGTTCCCCCTATGACCCTTTTGCATACACCGCAGGTTTTGCTACTTTGGAAAAATAATTGTGCGAGGGAATAACATATCTTTTGTCCAGCAAGTTGACCAGTTTTCTGAAGCCTTCGTGACTCACTGTGTTTAGTGGACACACATTTTTGGCCACTTGGAGTGCGATTGCGTTGGTGATTTCAGTGCTTCTTTGTGAGCTAGATGGATACGCTGTACAGGCTCGCTTTTATGGATGTCTGAGTTGATGCTGGACAATTCACATTAGCAACCACTGAACTGCTTTTCTTGGCCTTTATGCATTGATTATACTGCAGTTTGTGGCATTTCCAAACAACAGATGATGAGCTGCTTCAAGGGACAAGTTCTTCACTTTCTGCTGTGCTAGACATTTGATTTTTGTTGTTTATCTGTCTTTTAACATAGTGTTACTCATCTAGGCTAATCCAGGAAACTTCAAGCTTTGCGGTGCAGGGAACAGCTGTGATCAGTTCGTGCAGGCACACGGTCAGGCGCTGATTTAGGGAGCGCTTGATTTGCTTTTGGTTTTTCGTTTTAAACAGCGGAGCATGCATTTTAAATATTGCTTGATCATACTCATTTAATTTGGGAAGTGCCTCCAAGGGTGTAGTGGGTAACGCATTTGCTTGGCAAGCAAAAGGTTGCTGATTTGACTCCAGCTGGACACACAACTCCCCCTCCCTTGGGGTTGTATCAGGAGGGGCATCCAGTGTAAAACTCTACCAAACCAAGACTGCAGAGCTTCTGAGCTTTTGTAGTGATCCCTTGTGGCAAGGGAGCAGTAGAAAGTAGCTTTGTACTCATTTAATTGTGAAAAGCTGAAATCGTGATCAAGATTAAAATTATTAATCAATTAATTGTGAAGCCCTAATCACTACTATGACAATGGGAAATAGACTAAAGGTGAATGTTCTGCATTTTAAAGCATGACTCACATTTTTAATTTATCAGTCAATAATTTTTTTTACTGTTGGTCCATACCAATCATTTCTTAAATAATACCCAAAAATAAAATATACCATCTAAGGTCTCAGTCACACAGGCCTAGAGACCAGTCTGGAACCCCTGGCAACCTTGCTAGGTAAAAATGTGTATTCCCCAACCAATTGGCAAGTGGTTGCTAGAGGATGCTGGCTGTTGTTACATAAAATCAATCACAAAGAAGATACTGCACTGAAAACCTCCTTGTTATTGCTTTGGTCACTAGCACATTGCCACAGTTGCCCATAATTTGCAAGGAAGCTGCCAGTTTTTCTGCAAACATTCACCATTTACACTGTGAGTTGTAGTGAAACTTGAAAAAGTGCAACGCAAACTGGAAAAAGAGAATGTTCACTTTCAGAGTAAAAGTTGTATCTTGCCCTCGCAACCAACAAGTTTCTAAAGGCACAGCTTTTACTTTGAAGGCGTTTGCGTCACACTTTTCATTGTTCACAGTTTCACTACCACTCGGTGAGTAGTTAGCAAGTGTTTGCAGACAAGTCAGCGTCTTCCATGCACACTACAGGTGACCACAGCAATCTTCTAGCAACCAGAGCAATTGCAAGGAGGTTTTTGATGCACCACTGTATGTCTCTTTGTGACCCATTTCACCTAGCAACTGCCAGCAACCACTCAACAACTGGCTAGGGAATCAACATTTTTCCCTAGGGACCGATGTTTGCTAGGGGGTCACAGATCGGTTTCCAGGCCTGTTTGACTGGGGTCTAATGTGGTTTCTTACACTGTGCCCTGTTACAATTTTGTGTTTGGGCATCTGAAACTATCCAGTGTAATAAAACAACAACGCAGAGGAAAACAAGCACATTGCGGAGGACATAGACTAAACAGTGCAATTCTCTGTCAGTTCCAGTGGAAAAGCCACCAATAAGAACATTTTTGCAGTGTTGTGTAATCGGTGAAGAAGAAAAGGGTCACTGTTTTGGTCTTTTGACCCTCATAATTATATTAAGTAAATTGCATCATAGTTTTAGAAATACAGAATGATCCCGTTCTTTGTGAGACTTCATTACTACATCAGTCCTCAGACACTTGCTAACATGTTCTTTCTGATTTGAACCAGTTACCTTTTAATAGAGTACAGGGTGGGCCATTTATATGGATACACCGTAATAACATGGGAATGGTTGGTGATATTAAAGTCCTGTTTGTGGCACATTAGTATATGTGAGGGGGCAAACTCCCCAAGATGGGTGGTGACCATGGTGGCCATTTAGAAGTCGGCCATCTTGGATACAACTTTTGTTTTTTCAATAGGAAGAGGGCCATGTGACACATCAAACTTATTG
>VUQS01028975.1:19489-43559 GCA_015108495.1 Heterochromis multidens | reverse complement strand
CCACGGTTTCTGAACATATGAGACTGGTTTAGTGCTCCCAGTGAAGTATGAACAAAAATGAGTCTGTCCATTCCAGATTAAATGCTCTATTTTCGCTATCCACTTTTCTTTTTTTGGAGAGCGCCTTTTGTTCCTTATTTTTCTATGCCTTTTACTGTCTCACCCGTCTGTATCGCTCCCTTTGTTTTGTTTTGTTTTTTCTACATGTATCGCTGTTTGCCGCCTGGAATGCACAGATTTGATTGACTGAGTGGTGTCACGTGGTATGGCTTAACTCGCATGTAACTGGTCTGTGCGTTTCCTCAGTGACGAAACCACTACCGTAAAGACGATAAAAGCTACGCCGGTTAAAATCGAAGCGACCCGCCAGGTGTTAAATCATAACCTTCTGTTTTGGCTGTATGTCCGGGTCCGTATGGGACAGCTTCTGGGTTCGGACCGTGGTCCGCCTGTTAGTGACCTCTGTTTTAAAGTAATGGCATGAGTATTTTTCATCAATCACCGATTATAAAAGTATCTGTTGTAGGACTAGTTTCTTTGTTGTTGAATGTACAAACCCAGTTCCAAATATGTTGGGATACTGTGTAAAATGTATATTAAAAAAGAATGCAATGATTTGTAAATCTCATAAAATCATATTTTATTCATAAAAGAAGATAGAAACATATCAAAATTTAAAAATATCATTATGTATAGTAGCATATCACCAGCTACAGGAGTCCATCCCCCCACCTTGAGGAGAATCCCAGACTGGCTGATGACCTTAACACCTTCTACTGCAGATTTAAAAGACAACCATTCACACCTTCCATCTGCTCATCCTCACTTCACACCTACACAAAAAGACTACCTGCAGCCACCCCCCCCCCCCAAGTGCACAAACTTGGCCAAATAAAGATGATTCTGATTCTGATTTTGATTTGTGAAAAATATTAGTTCATTTTGAATTTGATGGCAGCAGCACATCTTTAAAAAGTTGGGGTCATGTTTCCCATTGTGTAGCATTCCCTCATCTTTTAACAGCAGTCTGTAAATGTCTGGGATCTGAGACCAGCTGCTGAACCTCTGGGAGAGGAATGTTGACCTATTCTTGTCTGATATCGGATTTTAGCTGCTCAACAGTCTTGGGTCTTCTTTGTCGTATTTTTCATTTGAAAAGAGGCGGACTGCAGACAGTCCAGTTCAGCACCTGAACTCTTCTACTACAAAGCCATGCTGCAGTATACGGCATTGTCTTGCTGAAATATGCAAGTCCTTCCCTGAATAAGACATCACCTGGATGGGAGTATATGTTGCTCTAAACCTGTATATACCTTTCAGCACGGATGGTGCCATTCCTAATGTGCAAGCTGCTAATTTCATAAGCACAAATCATCCCCATACCATCAGAGATGCAGGCTTAAGAACTGAGTGCAAAGATTTTTACCCTTGTTCCTTGCGCACAGAGATTTTTCCAGATTCTCTGCATCTTTTGATGATATTATGTACTGCAGATGAAGATATTCAAAGTCTTCATAATTTTACAGCGAGCAACATTACTGGGAAGTTGTTCCATAATTTGTAGATGCAGTTTTGTGCAAATTGGTGAATCTCTGCCCATCTTTACTTCTGAGAAACTCTACCTCTCTAAGATGCTCTTTTTATACCCAATGATGTTACTGACCTGTTGCCAATTAAACTAATTAGTTGCAAAATGTTCCTCCAGCTGTTTCTTTTTATAACCATGTACTTTTCCAGCCTTTTGTTGTCCCGATTCTTTTGGTAAATGTTGCTGCTATCACATTTAAAATGAGCTAATATTTTTCATAAATGGTTCTCAGTTTTTTTTTTCTCAGTTTTAACATTGACATGTTTTCTATGTTCTATTGTAAATAAAAAATATCAGTTTATGAAATTTGCAAGTCATTCCATTCTGTTTTTATTTACATTTTACACAGCATCCCAACTTTTTTGGAAGTTGGTAGTTCTTTATCACTCTGGATCTATGTTTGTGGACATGGCACACACTGCATTTGGGAATTCTCATATCCTTTCTTGACATCATTGCATGATGGATAAGAAATAAATATCTAAGTCCATTTTGCATGTTGCTGTAAACATGCAAGAACACGCATACAAAAAGAAATGCATATACACAGAGAGAGAAAGAGAGGTGGGACTGAAGCTTCAGTAGATAGTGCTAGTGTGGTGGCTTTGCTGTTGGGAGAACCTGCTCTGAAACAGATTCATCAGTGCTACAGTGGTGTGATGAATCTGTTTTAGGCAGAACCTCCCCGCTACTATAACTCACAGAGCACACACTCACATTAATACTGAAATGAAACATACTCTTTCTGACAAACTGCATGGTCACTACACTTTAATGTAGAACATGAGCGAACAAGCACTTACTCAAGTTACATCAGGTATGTACAGGTGCATGTGCAAATACCAGCCAGCACATGCACAGGATATGCACACAGAAACATTCATAGAAAAACGCTTTCCCTTTTACTTGTCTGCTTGCTCTTGGTCTCTGAGACATGCACACAGGAGCACAAAGAAACATCCCACCCTGCTGTGAGAGTGCTCCACCTTTGCTTGCACTTGCTGTACTTCAAGTGCCCCTTGGAAAATTGTGCTATCAAATCATTGTAGCATACTAAGCTTCTACACATCTAAATTCAGCTTCTCTGCAATGGGTACAGAGGATTGTATTACATGTATGTGACTTAAAATGTATAATAAAACTATACATACTATGTATAGTATATTGTATGACCACTTTGAGGAAACGAAACAAACTATATTTATCCAGGGCCAACAAAGCTGATTCTGATTAAACACAGCCATGACAGCCATAAAATATGGACGTTGCTGCAATCTGGCAAAAAAAAAAATTGTTCTGAGTTACTGTGTTGAATAATGCGCAGAAAAGACATTTTTAAGAACATTATAATGTCACAGTGAAGTTGATATAATCTTATTACTTCATAGTTTTAACCTTTATTTTATAGCGATAGTTGCCTGTTTGATGGGTATATTATTGCTGTCGCTTCTAATATTTTTTTTACTGTGCACTGGGAGTCGCTTTGTTGTCAAACCAGTGTAAATTCAGCATGGCCACTTTAAATGACCACATGCACCAGAAAATGTTTGAGTTATCATGTTTGATGCAGTTTACACTTATAACCCCTTAACTTGTATATGTTAGTACATAAGAACAGGCATAACCTTAGCCAAAAAATCCACTTGGGCTCAATATTTTTGTAGTTGCAAACAGTGGTGATAAATAAGATATCCGGCCATTTAAGTAATTTATTATAAATAGTAACTCAATTTGTATGCATGGTGAGTTTGATGAATGAGGCATACTAACTCTTGTTTGCTTGTTGACTAGGAAGCATAGAATAATCTGATATCATTGTGCTGTTGCTGCAACATCATAATTAATGTTCCTCCATGCAACCCCATCATCACAAGTGACACATTAATGATGACATGATAATGACACTGTTGTCATGTCAAGGCTTCGCCTTCAGGGCTTCATACAACAAGGTTAATGTTGTGAAAGGGTCTCTTGTATTAACCAAAAACAAGATCATCGTCTAACCTTACCAAGTAGTTTTGTTGGTTAAACCTAACAAACTGTGACTTAACATTTAAGAAAAGTAAAAAAGTTTGGATACTCTCACCCATTCATATTAATGGGATGAATGATTGCCTATTTGCTAGACTGGAACATCACAATCATGTACATGGGATGCAATTTAGAGGATGCCCATTACATTCTTACTGTTACTTAAGATCCGGCTCTGTCATTCATCCATACATAGTTGAGCAAGAAGCAAAAGTGCTTCATGTTCTAAAGCTAGAGAGGGGTTAAAACATTATAAATTCAACAGGGCAGAGTGCAGTAACAGCTGCCGTACTGTATTCTGTAGCCCCACACAGCTCGCACACACATACACACACACACATATACTTGAATGCACACACACACACACACACACATATACTTGAATGCACACACACACACACACACACGTATTTTCTTTTAACAAACTTGCAGTGCTGCACAAACAGTGCTTTATTTTTCAACGTGTACTTTGAAACAGATTGTTTTTAAGAGCTCGCTTTGCATAGCAGTTCCATATGGAATAGCATTCAAGAGAGAGGCATCAGGCAGCAACACATAGCTCCATTAACACTTAAAGGCAATAGATGTGGGAAGAAAGGGCAAGAAATACGCACATAGAACTACAATAACAAATGTCAATTTCCACTGTGAATAATACCAAGATAGAAACACGCACATAGTGTACACACACAATTATTGACTCAGAGTCCATTACACCTTCTATTCTAAATCCCCACATAAACAAGTCTAGACTTGACTCCTGGTGGGAAACGATGGTTCTCTAATTAGAAGTGAGAAACGTATGTGTATGCACTGACATATGCATGTGTCTGAATAATGTGGCCCTGGTTGAGGCTGGACTTAAAAGCATCAGGGGTTGGGTTAAATCCCAGCTGAACACAGGTGGTTCATAGTAGGAATACACAGGTGGAGTGAAAAAGGACCTGTCATGATGTTGGGTTTTTGTAAACTGTGAGTTTATACAATATCTTTCAGAACAAATTTAGAGCAAATCCTCAGCATTCTTTAACCATTCCAAATGAACTTAAGTCTGCTTTATGGTTTCCTTAATCTGTACATTGTGAACACAAAACGCTCTGGGATTAGGTCACCTTTGCTTCACTGTCACATAAGCCTAGGCACACCATTGACAGATCACATGGATTTGCAGTGACATGCTAGAAAAAGCAAACAAATGATAGCAAAATGGTAGCATTGACAGCAAAACCGCTGGATGAGAAGCAGTTTGGTCCAAGAAAGGACACACCTCTCCATATATATATATATATATATATATATATATATACACACACACACACACTTTATGATAACACATCACTGTCTACAGTGGATGAAAACATGTTTTTCTGTGGAAAAAAACAAAAAAAAAAACTATACCACATGGAAGTGGAAAATCTTCTGACATCAAAGATTATTCTGCATGGAAGTGCTTGAACTAACCCTAAAATGCCATACATTACAGGATTGCATAGACAAACATACATATACAACTGTTGCACTCTGCAGAAATAATCCCAAAGACTGTATATTAAAGATGGACACAGCCAACGTGACATCACCCATTGGTTTTAGACTTGGTTTTAGTATTTTGAAGCCCCTACAGTTTTTGTTTGTTTGTTTGTTTGTTTTGTGCCCACACAAGAGGGTGTAGCTGCATTTATGAAGCGTTGCAACACAAGGACACACACATCTGCTAACTAGTGCCAAGTAACAAACTAACAAAATGATAGAATTTCAGCCCCTAACACCAGTATTCAGATGGATGTATTATGAAAAATGAAGAGGGAAACTAGCCATAAAGGCCCAGAACATTTTTTTTTTGTAGCAGACTAATGTAATATTGTAAAGTTAGGCATTTTAACATGGAAATCAGTGAAGTTAGATTCACCTGGAGCCAGCCTCAAGTGGCCACTAGAGGAACTTTGTAATATTTCCGCGTTGGCTTCATGTTTCAGAGCCAGAGGTTGATGCTCAATATCACCCTTTGACTTATCACCATTTTTCCTGTACTATTTTTACAGAAATGCACGCACAAAGTGTACTGTAAGTACTGAGAGAATTCGTACTTCAAAGTTCAAATGTTTCACCAAAAACACAACCTCATTGTCTGTGTCTGCTTGCATGTGGGATCTCCAAATATGGGTATCCCATTCAGTTATGGATTACAATGGTCTCCTCAGGCTGACAAAAAATAAACAGATTTTATCAAATCTGACATCACTGATAGCAAAATTCAAGCAAGCACTCTCTCTGAAAACAGAAGTCGTGGCCTAGCTGCTGCAAGAACTACGTGGACCACAAAGGTTAAAAAGCAGCTTTCTGCAGACTGTTTTGCAAGCACGTTCATCCACACAGAACTATTTCCCAATTTCCATCACATGTACTGCATCAATAAATAATGCTTTTCTGATGACAATTCCATTATGAATATTTCACTGCCTTGTTTTTTTAACATTACACACTGCTGAATAGTTCATGCGTTTCCAGCCTTAACTAAGCACTCCACACAAAGAGCCATTTAGCTCCAAACGACTTCTAGAGGAGAGACTGAAGTGACAAGTCATCACTTCACCCTCAGCCCCTCAGCATAAGTTCACATGGAGTACATAATGTTGGTTTTATAATCTTAATACAACCACTGTGCTCCTTTTACTCCGTGTTTTTTAAAAGGACTCAGAAGAGATTAAGAAAAAAAAAACATTACTACTGTGAGAATTGAAATTGCGTGTCTGTGTCACAGTAAGTATGTGTGCATGGGTAATGTTTATATACATGGGAGTGAAATACAAGGTAGCATATGGGCTAGAAGCCAATAAGACCTTTTCTACTCTGTTACTTTTTACTGCACTGTTTACTTACTTTAACAAAAAAAAGACTAACTGGCATTGCCATCTAAAGAGAAACGTCTTGACATAATTTTAATCAAGATAAGTTCTCTTAAGTTTAGAAGTGGGCTCACACATCAAACACTCTCCTTCCTGTCATATGTCTGTTGATGCACACCAGCTCCTTGCTCATTTTTGTACCTCACCCCGGCATTCCTCATACTGCCCCCTCTCAGCTCATTGGTCTTCATCTATCCATCACAATTCCCATCTTCACTGTCAGTAAACAATGTTTGCACTCATGGCTGTGGTCCTTGCTGTGAATATCCCTTTATGTATTCCATATTTATTCATTTATTCGAATGCACCAAGACTCCTGCAGCTATGATATCACTGTGGCTTTGGGGATAGTAATGTTGACTAAAACTGAAAGAACTAAAACTACTAAATGGGTAGCCATGGCATTTTATACAAATATTCATGGTCTCTGACTCTATTCTAATTTTCAGTTGATTCAGAGGTTTTTTTTTTGTTTTTTGTTTTTTTGTTATTTCAGGATTTTTTTTATTTATTTTATTTTTTATCGGCCAAGAGGATAACGAACGGCAACAAGACCAAAAATCTTTCCTACATGGTCTCCTGTGAACATGGAGCCTGTGAAATTTTTATATAGTGGTTGTATGTAGTGTTTCAACCTGCATGTCACGGCTTATATGTTGTCTCCACTATACAGCACATCACATGGCGAGAAGAACGGGCCTGGGTGTGTCGCCATCTATCTTCTCTATTAATAATGAACTACAAAAGCATCATGATTTGTGCGTCACCATACTTTATCCTGACAAACAAGCAAGCCTGGGACTGCAGACCATAAACAAAACACATTATATATTAGTTATGTTCTTTTTTTACTGGGTCACAAATGTGACCCTTGTGTTGTGACATTAAATTATAAAATGGGGCAGCTTCAACTTGTCGTCTAACTTAATTTTTAGGAACATAATGTCACAGAAGTTGACATTTGTGACATCTAAAATCAGAATTTACTTGTTCTATTTTATATAGTTTCTATTTTTTAGCATAGGTTTAACTAAAAATAAATCAATAAATAAGAAGAATCTACTCCATAAGTGAAGACATGCATGGCATCTCACTGCAGTTGATGGGTTTTTTTGCTTATGTTGGAGTTTTCCTACAATACCATTAACCCTCAGGCGTCCTGTTCCCAGCATAAATAAACTATATATCTCAAAGTGTTCAGTGCTCTTTTCCAGCACCTTTAATAAGATTAGCTCAAAACACATATTAATATTGAGTGTCTGAGGTAGCAGTTTTCTAAAGAGCTCAGCAGCAACTAGTGGCACATTGAAGGATGTATATGACACAAGGACCTTGTTGCTTCACTGAGTGTCCTTGTCAGTTACTCTTACCTTCCCTCACTATCAGTGCCGCTGCCAACATCTGACATTAATGGGGTAATCAAATAAGAACCGGTGCGAATCAGTAAGTCTATCAACTGGATTTAGGAGTCATGTGCACGAGTGTGCCACAAACACAGCAATGCTAGTATATAAAAACTAATATTGCTTGTAATACCATTGGATGACAAACATCCTACACATGCTGTAAAGCAGGATGGTCTGTACAAAAATTTCCCTGCACAGTTCCAGTGTAACAATGGGGATGTCTGTGATGGCAGGGATTCTTTGAAACTACCTAACCCCCTCCCCAACTATGACATCCAGCTGTTCACTTCCCCTTTCAGTGAGGCCATTCAGAACAACTATAAAAACAGCTGACGAGGTTGGAAAACAAGTCTTGAGAAATTTTTGTGAGTGTCCAAAGTACTGCTTCACTAACACTGGCTGAACAAAATATTAAGTTGGATTAATGAGTGATGGAACAGTATGTTTTCCCAGCTGTACAGCAGGTACAAAAACTTTATTAATATGTTCATCGTTTTTTAAGATCATGCACCTTACAAGCTATGGAGTTTTACAAATGTAAGTTAACTGTAACTGTAAGTTATTTGCTTTGAAAGGGAGCTTTTCTCGGTTTTAAAGAGTCTGACTGGAAGAAAACATGATGACTTTACTTTTTTTTCTGATGGATAAATTTCAAGAATGGCTGAGGCCCAGCTTCTCTGTCAGTTCTCATTCTCTTATAAAGTCTCAAATCTGACATATTTTGCTCTTCCTTGCATTGATTCGTGAGTGTCACTTGCCCATATTCCAGCTCTATTCTCACTGCTCAGAAAGACTGCTGATTTAGTTAGAAAGACATGTCTGCACCCCTCTGCTGTTGTAACCTTCTTTGTCAGTGTCAACAGAATCTAGAGTTACTGTCGAGAGATTCTGAGACCTTTTCTTGCTGCCGCTGGTGAGTTGGAGGGCACTGGGAGGACATTTGGCCCCCATCACCAAGACTTTGGCATGCAAAAGACTGGTCCTGCTCAGTCTAAAAGGATCAGATTTTACTGACAGGTCATTTTGGAGCAGGTCTAGGGGAGCCAGCATTGCCCTTGCAGGGAAAAGTGATCCAGCAAAGGACGAGAAAAAATAAATAAAGTGCACCACACACAGATAAGAGGAAGATAAGGAGCCCACCACACAGGCTGCGGAGAATTAGAATGTAAGCTTAAAAAGGCATGGAAAGATCTCAAGGTAGGATTCAAATGCCCAATGCAAGTCAACAGCAAATGCATACCATTTTCTGTCAGAGCTCAGACACAAAAAAGAGCGAGCTAGTTTAATGGTTTAGACCTTATTTATAGCATGTCTCAGTCTGATGACATTTGGACTAGTAAAAACACAGTATGTAGCCACCGCTTGGAATAAACCGAGCGTGTAGACAGCCATCAGCCCTGCTCCTTCATAGTTTTATAACAAAAGAGAATAAACAATGAACATGTTGAAATCCCTGGAGAGGCAGATGTAGCAGTTAGATCATTAAATCAGTTGGTTAGTGAAAGAAATATGTCAATAAAAAAATAAAATAAAGTCAACGCAAACGAAACCCAAAGAATACACTCAGAACAATAAAGAAAGCCTAGCACCAAATATCATATTGTCATGTAATTGCATTAATCACACTTCTTTTATACAGGAAAACTATACACCACAAGCTCAACTGAACACTCATTAAAGTTAGGTTTGGCCTATTCATGAGCCTGCTGTCACAGGTCAGTCCTTTGACATCCCCATTCAGAGACTGAAGATTCATACATCTCACACCTCCATAGTGTGACATTGCATCCTGATATCAAATCAATGTTATTTTCTTTTCTAATCTGATCTTTAAAGAAATATCTCACTGTTTTACAGTCTATACCTACGTGCTGTGAAAACAGTCACAATCCTTGTATCAAGCATGGAGCCGAAGCTAGGATGTGGTTGGCTTAGCTTGGTTCAAATAATGGGAGCAGGGGGAAACTGCTAGATTAGCTCTCCTGAAAGTGAAAAACTATACCTACTAACACTTTTAACCCCAGCTCTCTAAATAATCTAGTGCATTTATGCTCAATCTGGTCACGAGAACTGTTTAAAATGAAAACTTGTAGATAAGGATCGACAATTAGTGTGTTTACATGTACTAAAATAACTAGGTTACAGAGGGATTTGTCTACTAAGCTCATTTCCTAAACACAAAGGTTTATAGAAAACCAGATTTTCTCCTGGGGTCAACCAATTTCTTCACCATGTGCACTGATAGGTCTTTGATCAGCTTTTTAAACATACCTGTCTGTAACACAAAAGGACTGCTAATTTATTTGTGTGGTTTGACATGCTGTCTGAGCTTGTCAGAAACAGTAAGGGTTTACAATTGGTGTAAATGGCCACACTGTAAGATGAATTGGATAAGAGACCATCAAAGAAAGGCCTAAGCAACATCCAAGTATTGTAGAGTAAGTCCTCATTCAGATATGAGATTAAAGTAAAAAGAAACAAAGTAGCACTTACTCAAAAAGCATAGCCTAGTTTCTCTGTTACTGCTTTTCTACAAGAAAGCTCTGTTCTCGGTCTGCTCGTGTTAATTTATTTGCAGAACAGGCCATTTTCTGTGACATTTCACAAGTGAATGCTTCCATCTCCAGTGAATCCATCACTGTTTTACACCAGTGATTTAGGGGGACTCTCAACTTCTTTATAAATGACTTTTGAACAGCACACAGGTGATGGCAGTTTTGCCCACAACAACAGCTGATACACAGCTCTAGCTTTCTACCAGAAACAAAGCAGTGACCACTAGGAGTTGTGAAGACAATCTAACAAAAAAAAGTGACTGTTTTTGCTTTGTTTCTCATTAATGACTTCTCTCTCTGTCAATCTACCATGTGATTCTCAACAGCAGCAGCAGCAGTCAGTCTTCATTTTTCTGTTAGTGTTTGCATTTAAAAAAAAAGCTGCCTCCTCTGTCTCTCCTGGGAAAACTTAACACCTGTCTCTTACCCCTTCATCCCTTTCTGTTTCTCTTGATGTACAGACTGAGGGTAATTGCCTCTCTGTTATTTTATCCTTAACACAATGGTTGGCTTACATTAAACATCATTATACTTTAATCTCAATTTAGTGTTAGTGCATTATGCATTATTCCTTGAATTAAATATTCAACATGAGACAAACATATCTAAAATACCATATTATACTGTCTCTCACTGTGAATGCTTAAACAGTTGCTACCCTTTTGATTTCTTCCAAATAATGAAGAGGTTATATCATAAAGATGAAATGCATGAAGATGATATTCTCTTTCCATCTGTACCACAAATCATTCAGCAATTACAACATGTATAAAGAGCAATGCTAGGAGGGAAGAATAGTTTCAGTTTCAGAACAACTGCATGCACATAATGGAATTGTGCATTGGTAAATACACTGCTGAAAAACATTAAGGGAACAGCTGAATCACCCATTAGTTGATGATGAATAAAATAATCAAGTTGAAAATCTTTATTTAGATACACTGTGTAATTCATTGAGAAGAAAATGACACAACAATGGTCAAAATCATCAATGCTTTGAGGGCTGGATTAAAGAAATCACACCAAAAATTAAAAATTGAAATCACAGGCTGATCTGACTTGTGGCATAATGTGGCTCAGTAGTGTGTATGGCCTCCACATGCCTGTATGCACTCCCAGCAACATCTGGGCATCACTGACCCCCTGCACAGTTTCTGGTGCTATTTGGTAGCATCCAATTGAGAACATATTCCAGATGTTCTCAATTGGATTCAGGTCTGGGGAATGTGAAGGACAGTCAGTGGCGTCAATGCCTTTGTCATCCAGGAACTGCCTAAACACTCTGGCCCCATGAGGTCGGGCATTTTGTTGCACCAGGAGGAACCCAGGCCCACTGCACCAGCACAAGGTCTAATAATGGGTCTGAGGAGAAGGTCTGTGTGACCCTCCAGGGATGTGCCTCCCATGAGGCATGAGCTGCTGGTGCTGGGCCATGAGCACAGGTCCCACTGAAGAAGTCATGCCTGCTCATGGAGTCTGTTTCTCACAGTTTTGTCAGAAACATACACATGAGTAGCCCACTTGCAGGGTTGTAGGGCTCTGGTAATGTTGGTCCTGCTGCTGGGTTGTTGTCCTTCTATGGCCCTGTCTAGCTCTCCTCATAAAATGGTCCAGCTCCTGATATCTCCACCACACTCTTGAAACTGTGCTGGGAGACACGGCAAACCTTTTTATGATAGCACGTATAGATGTGCCATCCTACTAGAACTAGAGAAAGGTCTGTGGCCACCACCAGCGAAACCATTCCCTTTTGGAGGGTTGTCTTGTTGCCTCTCCAGTGCACTTGTAGTCACTTTTATTTGCACCAAAGCAAATAAAGGAGTGATCAGTCAGTCCAGGATGATCAATTGTGCCCTTAATCTTAGTATTTTATACTAACTATAACTAACAATTGATAGCATATATGGATGTTTAACTTTGTCCATGTGAAAAGAGTGAAAAGAGAAAAGTTTTTTTTTTCATGTTGCAAATACATTACATTACAGTAGATCCCTGTTTAAAAAAAATATGATATATACAGCAGTTTACACTAATTGTGGTCAATGAGGTAAAAATAATTAGAGTAGCCAAAAAAAATTTTCCACTGTAACATTAAATATTCTGACTGTAGATGAGTATTACAGGTTAATGCTGCTTATATCAGATTGCGTTGCACAAGACGACCATGATATGACAGCATTTGATGATGGAAGCCATTGGTGGTCCACTTATGGATGAGTGGCCACTACTCATGGTCAGCAACTCAATTTCTAACTGAAAAACAACATCAAGGGAGACCTGAAAGTGGAGTGGGTAGGATGCATACCACATGGACACATATGCCCTGAGCAGCGGAGTCCCACCACATATGCCCTGAGCAGTGCAATCCCAGCCGGAGACCATTTGCTAAATGCCATTCCCCTGCTCTCACTCTTGCATTTTTTGCCCTTCTTTTCTCCATCCCTGTTTAAATTTTAAAAAAAGCACAAATGCCTGAAAATATCTTTACAATCTTTAATATTTAAAATTCACAACTAAGGAAAATTTATCCTTAAGGCAATCATTTTGGCTTTTTGACAGCTGTGGTTTGCACACCTTAGTGGAAAGCACTGAGGCTCCATTTTAAAGTGCAAGAGGTTCTAGTTCATCCTTGACTTGGGTGGGAACATTGTTTGGACGCAACTTCCAACTTCAACAAAACAGTGTGCCTCATACAAGTGTTTGCATTTAAAATGTGTTTTATTAAGTCTGCCTATTGGTGTAAAATTTGGTAAAAAAATGATGCTACTGCCTAAAAATTGTATCCAAAGCTATACTGTCAAGGGCAGCTTCTTCCCTTAAAATCTGAAGACTGGTCACATTGGCCATGAATCATAAATTTGTCATGTAAACCAATATAATACCGATTTGCTATTGAAATTCTTTGATAAATAATTTAGATGAAGGAAGGAGTCCAGAAAAAAATGAGCTTCTAGTGCTAAAGTCGTAAGTTTGTCAGGAGTATACAGATTTCACTTTTGCTTTGCTTGACTTACTGTGAAAAACCTTGACCATATATTTTCTTTCTCTCTCTCTCATTGTTGTGTGCACACTGTTATAAAACACTCCTACATTTTCACTCTCCTCACATGGAGAGGTTTGGACACTATCATGTAAAACACAATGCAAAACAGTTAATAATGCAGCAGAGAAAAACATTAATTACTCCCCCATAAAAATATTGAAACTGTGCAGAATTTAAAACACATTCCCATTCACATACATTCATACAGAGCTTATGCATACAGCCCCTCTATCTGTCGCACTGTTGGATGCATTAGGGGCAATTTGGAGTTTGGTATCTTGTTTAAGGACACTTCAACATTCAAAGAAAAGGATTCAGGCATGGACCATCCAATTAGTACTACTACCTGTACTACTGCCTGAGGTATGCAGATAGAGAAATTTCCATTGAAAACTGCATGATTTCACTGAATCCAGTGTAATATACAATCAACCTCTATTACCATATCACCCCCTATTTTTTCACAGTCCTCTTTAAAATACATATCTAGTCATGAAAGAGGTGAATCTGGCACAAACATCAGACCAACAGATAGGGTGTCTACGCTTGCACTACAAGATAGTCAACCAAATCAACTGCAACATGCTTACACAGGATGTTGTGATGTCCAGGAAGAGGCACTGTTAATGCTGAGACTCAGTATGTGTCTACAATGAGGAATTCTTTTTGTTGTTCTCTCATTCAAATGTGGCAAAAAATGTCAGGAAATTGAGAGAGCTGCTCATTTTGTATCAAGGACAAGATCCTAAAACAGATTAATGTAGTGGTGAGAAAATACTACCAGATGTGACAACATGACAACAATCCTGCAAAACCAAAATGTAGAGAGATGCAAGTTATCAGTGACCTGAGTGGTCTCCAAAAAATAGCTTAGTGTAAAAGGCCACTGTAGAAAAAAAGGCAACAGAAGACTGATGTAGCTGTACTTTAGTTCAAAGGAACTCGACAAAACCTGCGACTTTGCTAAGTAATTTGAAGCCAAATTTGAAATACAGAAGAGACTTCTCTAATGTGGACTACAAGGACGCCGATGTGCCTGGTTCGGATTCAATGAGCACTTTGTGGTCCCAGAGGAGCACATATATGCATGTGAATTTCATTATTTTTGTGATATCTTTCTTGCCAGCATTAAAATTAATGTTATAGATTAGTAAGTGGTTTATTCATGTTCATTTCAAGTTATTTACACTTATATTGACATTTTAATAAGCTTGCTTTTAGTTTAAGTTCAGTATTTTGTTTTAAATGTGGCTCCTCAATGGCTGGAAACAAAAACAGAAGTGCTCTATTGCTTCCTGTTACAAGTAAGGACTCAAGTACAATTAGAGTAACCTGTTGTGTGTTGCTCATTTTCACCAGAATCTCCTTGTGCTCCCCTGCCAAAGAAGAAGAAAAAGCAGTACAGATATGAGCAGACTTCAGATAATCTACACAGGCCTTTTGCCAGCATGGACAGAGAGGCTGTCCACATTGAGGAGCAAAGGGAATATGAGGACAGGGCTCGCAGAGAGGCAAGGGAGCATGAGAGCCAGGAGCAGGCCATGCAAATGGGAATGTAGAAGAAAATGCAGGAGGCTTAAAGCAACTTCTATAGATTCATTTAAACTTCCACAAGTTGGAAAGAATGTCACTTATTACTTAGCAAACTCCACCACTACAGTGGCATCTCCACACAGCAAGACAACAGGAGATTTTGGATCCTTCAAGTCAGCACCATGACCATGATCTAGGCTTCAACCCTCATGTTTCCTCATCATTTATGGATCTTTAAATACTCAGATATATGGATCTTGTTGCTGCTTCCTCATGGCTCACTGGCACTCACATCACAAAGGGACTGTACTGAAAATTCATATACAGTATGTAATATGTAAGAAATTGTGTATATTACTGTATATTGTGTATAATATTGGAGGGTGTACACGGGGATCTGTGTGCATATAAGTCTACCCTCACAAATTGTTGTGACAACGTGACTTTCCCGCTTAGCAGCTACACCACAACAGCAAGAAGGTTGTTGCAAGGCAACAACTGTGCAGGTTTCCTCTAGAAAGTAGTATAATAGGAACAACTATGTGTCCCTGATGTTTGCAGGGGACCATGTGCGCCTTCACATAGACTGTCCTACCTTTAGATGATAAGTGAATGGTCCAGCATGTGTCAACACTTTTCTAAAACAGTAACTATTCTTATTTTTGAACAAAGCAAATGTTTAGAAGAGAAGATTGATGCCCAGCACCTCAACTAAAAAGCAGAAGCATCACTTCTAGAGATTTTCTGTCAATCTTTTAAGCACAGTATTTTGCTCACTCCTAAGCTGATAAAACACACAATGTAATGTCTTTCAGCATTTATTATGTAGCTCTTTTAAAAACAAACAGGAGGAGACATCTGGAAAAAAGATTCTTATACTGAGAACATCACAATAGACAACCATGAAGTTCGGCCTTGGAACTTATGGATCGTGACTCTGTTGCCACAATAGCAGATCTGTCAAAGTGGGTACTTCATCAGCCGTTATTAAGGAGCAGTTCTCTGGTTGAATGATAGGTAACATGCTGCAGCATTACTGCAGACATGGTAAGGTTTTCAGTAAGCCTCCTGTGCATATTCCTGTGTGCCACTCATTCCTGTGTATAAACACGTGAGAACACAGCTGACAGACAACATGTACTTTCCTATGCTCAAGAGAAGAGAAGAGAAGAGAAGAGGTTGAGAAGGGTCAAATTTGGTGTCTTGCAGATCCAGAGCCATGCATCACTGTACTTGGCTTCCTCACCCAGCCTTGAAAACAGTTTATATTTTATGCAAGACCAATAATACGAAATAATCTCCAGTGCATATATAATGAAATTACCTCCTCCTCTTTGGCATACTGCTGTATAAAAAATAATTCGGAGAGTGAACTGCGCACACACATAGACATGCAAACATACTCTCACACAGACAGAAACTACAATGTGTGACCTTCAGGCTTGATCATCTGCAATGCAGTGATTAGTGTTATTGGTGTGGAAGGAGACTGCATTGATAAGAATTCACATAATCAATAAGCAGACTATTCACACCAGTCATACTGCCAATCAGGGCAGGGCAGCAGTGAAAACATTACAGGAGAAAAAACCTTTAGTCCATTGTAAATAGGCATACCTGTGCAATACATGTGTCACTATGTCAAGATTCTTATCCAGCAGTTCACCAAACTCTGTGCTAGGACTCACCATGCACTCCTTCAGCCTTTAGTGCCTTGCGTATATGCTGCTCCACAATCTTAGCAAAAGATCTCGCCTCCATTGCTACAAAGGCCTGCTACCTTAATTTTTCTCACTGTATTTTAACAATAAATGTTATAACAACTTCATCTGTTGCTGGGGTTTTCACACTCCTCCTGATGTCCTCCAGTGCTTGGCACAACCTTTTAACCCAATCACACAAGCATGGTCACCTTCTCACACATATACACACATGCATACCTCGCCTGTCACCCACTTGTAAAGACCCTTCCAACATCTTCCCACCAGAACCTTCCAACATGCAGATAACCATATCCCACAGATAGCGCTGACACTTTCTCAGTGTGCTAGAGGTAACCAGAAATGCCTAGTGCCGTCATGTCATGGCTAAATAGTGTTAGTGACACGGCAACTTGTAAACTGTCTCTACACCATGTGACAGCAAGCAAGACCTTGCACTGAGTCAACAAACAAAAATGTTCATGTCCAAAAAAAATTGCATGGCTGACAAGCTTAGCTATATTTTTTTCTATGTTTCAACTTCTGCTTGGTGGTGTATCTCTCTGATATCTGACATACTGAGTGCTTCACTTTCTCTAGCCTAGTGTGTATAACAGGAAACAACTGGCCTTTCTGTGCAAAGAGCTGTGCACTCACAACCACAAACAGGTTACTTAGTCACTGTCATCATCTCTAACTCTCTCTCCCTTTCTCGCTTGGTGTCTGAATAAAGGACAACAGCCAAAGGGGGAACAGCCTAAAAGTGTGGGAAGTGAACTTCAAGACAGGGGTGTGGAAGAGGTGAAAATGACACCAAAAATAAGAACTTCCATCATAAAAACGTTGACAAAGCTATGTAAGTGTCCAGAAAAAAGGGAGCTCCTGGTTATGATGAATGTGATGGAAGCTTTGAGGCGGCTTTTTTTTTTGTTTTTTTTTTGTTTTTTCCAGATTTTATTTTAAAAAACGGGGGGAAAGTGTTTGGCAGTGTTCCATTGCTCCCAAACAATGTACACAAAAATGAATACAGAGAGAGAGAGAGAGAGAACTAGAAAGAGAGAGCAGAAGAGCAGGAGAGAGAAAGCAGCAGCAGCACAATACTGCCTGCTGCACTGCAGCAAAAATCTACACAGCATACCATAGCCACCACACAACCTCCAACACTGCCAGGAACAGACCCCTGTACTGAGGGAATGGAGTGATAGATGAATACACGTGTGTGTGTGTGTGTGTGTGTGTGTGTGTGTGTGTGAAACTGGAAGATTGAATGACAGAGGAGAAAGCAAAATGGCATTTTTGTTGTGTGCTTTTTCTAAAAGATTCAACAAATAACATGAATCAATCACATCAATCAAAACCCAGGAGAACATTTATATGCCTGTGAAAATATGCATGAAACCCAGTTAAACACTGCACACTGAAATTTCTAAGGCCATCATCTGAGTACAAAGAAATACAACAAACAATGGATGATCAACTAATTAGGCCAACTTCATTTTAATCAAATTCCATGAACAAATTAAAGCCAACAAGCCCAAACTCCTACTGTTAAAAAGCTCTATATCAACAAGAAAATGGAGAAAAGTCCCCTCAACCAGCTGGTCATGAGGCTTTGTTTCTCCAAATGGGCACTGAGAACAACAGTTAACTACCCGGCATTGTGAATTGGCAAAAGCTGAGCCAAGATAAACTTTTAAACATTTTCATTATAATAAATGTCTCATAAAGCTAGAGTAGGCAACATGTTTTTAGCAACGCTGAACCAAAAATCCATAATAACCTTTAAGTGTATTGTAGTTCATTTGGTCTGAGAGGAAAAAAGACTCCTGTAGTCCCGCTGGGCCCTACTTAGAGGCTTTAGAAAATCTAGCCATGAAGGGGGACTTAAGCCAATCAGGTGCTTTCAAACCAGATCAGGTGATTACTGAGTAGTAAAGAGCCAAAAAGTTGTTGCTCACAACATGATGCAAACCATGGCAATTATTGCCTTATTAAAATAACAATAGTTTTCTTTGCAGTGGCCAGAATGCTGTAGAATTAAACAGGTGTTAACAAATCACATATAGCTGAATCTTTGCCACTTTAAACTTCTTTGATGGAAAACTGTGCAAGCCTTGTTCCATCAACAGACACAATGAAAGAGAGGGAATCATTATTAGGGTTCCAAAAATACAGCAAACATTGCACATCCTGGACAAAGACTTCTCAAAATCTGGACAAACTGAATTCCGTCCTAAAAGAAAAGTGCATCAACTATTGGACACCTATGACAAAACTCACACTGAACTTCAGAGCACTTTAGCATTGAAAAGACAATACAGAGTAGACAGTTATCTGGGCACAATGAGACACCAAAAACAGCTGAAAAACTGAGTGACCAAAATCTGGCTACAGAGAGAAACCTGGCAGAGGTAGAAGCACAGTGAAGCCTGAAAGGAACAAGTCCCTGAGTTGTCTACCAAAATAAACTGTAAGTATCAAGAATGACACACTCCAAAACAAAACTCTATGTTTAGTTAGGGGAAAAAACTGCCATAGCCATGGAAGAAGCAAAATGCAGTATGTCAGAGCAGGTTACAGCCAGGGAGAAAACCATAACATAAAACATGGAATTCTCACCATTATTTTTCATTACTAACATTTGTTAATCAAATTAAATGAAATGTATTTGTTGCTTGATCATTTGTTGGCATTCTTTCCCTTCATTATTGTTCACTTGTGACATGCACGCCATCTTTTGTCTTCTTTCTTACATGATAAATTACATTCACCCATCCATTTTCGTAACCACTCCAATTTGGAGGCGTGTGGGGGGGTCTGGAGCCTATTGCTTAATTTATGGTACAGTGGTTGTGTCCACTTGCGTCGGTATTTGCCTACACAGGGCCTGCGGAAAGGGTTTCTCAACCTTCGCAAGTGCACTTTCATGCAGTCCTCCAAAATTCCAACAACACGCAGCTCGACATGAATGATGCTATGTGCAGGTTGAACGCTGACTGGTTGAAAAGTGGGCAGGGAACAGTGAAGGGAGTGACAGCGGCATTCCCCACAAAACAGGAGAAGCATCATAGATCAAAAACATCAAAAAACATCAAAGATCAAAAAATACGGTATGAGAAGCACAGATGGTGGCTGCAGTAGACACTTTTCATTGTTTTTAAGACCATGATTCATTTCATTTCTTTGTATGTTATAACTTTGCAATGTTCCGCCTGGCAAGGACCAACAACAGCACAAGCAAGAGTAGCTCACAGACCAGTTGTTAGTGACACTGCCCCATGATGACAATAAACAGCTACAACATGTAGACGATTGTCTGCAAAGCTGTCCGTAGGCTGTGCGTAGAACCAACATGGAACCATGTTAGAGCCCTATCCCAGCTTCGACTGGGTGAGAGGGTGCACTGTGGACAGTTTACCATTCTATGGTAGGGCTAACACTGAGAGACACACCTATGGTCAAATTAGAATCACTAATTAACCTAAGGTTTCTGTCACATAGGCCTGGAGATCGGTTTGCAACCCCCCTGGAAATCTTGCATCACGAAGGAAAAATGTGCAATCTTTAACCAGTTGGTAAGTGGTTATCAGAAGTTGCTGGCAATTGCTAGGTAAAACTGGTTGCACCAAAAGCCTCCTTGCAATTGCTTTGGTCATTAGCAGATGGGGGTCACTGACCTGTGTGACTGGGGCCTAACATGCATGTCTTTAGATGGTGAAAGGAAGCCAGAGTAACCAAAGAGAACCCACGCAGGCAGGTAGAAAATGCAAACCCCACACAGAAGGGTCCCAGCCAGCCAGCGGATTATAACTAGCAACCTTCTTGCTGTGAGGTAACAGTGCTACCCACTGCATCATTATGCTGCCCAATAATGAGCTTTTCGCAATTGCAAATTCACTGTAAATTGAAAACACATTGTTGCAACAAAGATAATGATAGAAAGAGAGAGAGTGAGGAAAGAACGTAAGTGCATCCTGCTCGGCTAAGTAAAGACCACAGTCAGATGATGGACAACAGTAATAAATGAGCTACAGACCAGCGGTGAGTCATAAAATCATATCAGCAATCAATCATAATCAAATCAGTAAAATGTACTTTCAGCACAGGACAGAAGCAGACCCAGCTGAACTCGCTCTGTGTTTCTCTCCAACAGTCCTCATTGCTGTAGAACAGTACAACAGTGAGCCATCATTTAGCAGTGTGCCTTTGGCTGTATGATTTGCAGTAACACAAACGGTGGTTCAATAACACAAACACACGCATGCACCTCAGCATGTTGAGTCTGGTGTGTCTGATAAAGGTTAAAGATGCTGCATTCCTGTCATAAGAGCCACAGGGAACATGACCCAACCTTCTTGCTGTATAGCATCAGCAACATGCTAATACGACTGTATCATTTCCCGCTACTAGATGATGGCCTAGAAACAAAATTACTACTAATAAATGGACTCACTCAGCACAGCCTTTAACCCTTCAGCTACTGGGTTTCAGGAAAAATGGGACGATATCATCAGATTCTATTAGCATATTATTAAAAATAACAATGCAGCCAAATCTTTTTGTTTGTATGATTTTTTTTCTTTTCCTTTTTGACTCTTGTACCATTACCCCCCTTGTTTTGTTTTGATTCCCATAATTCACTTCACTGGTCTGAAGTGAACAGCAAACAGTGCTTGTTTGTTGTTTCTTGCATATATTTCATCTTGCATCTGCCTTTAGTATTTTTTTCCACATCTTATATTTTGTATTTCAATCAAGTCCAATCAAGCATGAAGTAATTCTTCACGCTTGAATTATTCTAGCATCAGTATCCTTGTTCATCATTTAGGGAAAACCTTTCTGTCCCATCCCACTGAGGAAAATTGAAAGTCAGGCTAACTCTGGGATGCCTGTTATCTTTTTTTCTGTTTGTGCATGCAGAGTGATCATGAACACAGTCTAAAATCTTTTTTTTTTCACAAATGCATACATATTCTGACCTAAAGTACATCTTGTTAACATATATTCACATTAACTGTGTAGGAAAATGAGAATATGGATAAGTAGTTCCAGCTATAATTGTTTACAGTTTATTTTATTAAGATTCATTTAATTTAATTCTTCTTTTATGAAATTTGACCACTTATTATTAAAAAAATCATCATTTTTTTATATCATATGAGCAGGTGTAACATTAACCTGTCTTACATCAGGCTATAATTGTGTTTGGGTATAAAGGTTTAGTTATTAACAGGCGACCATGACTGAGATTTGCGATTATTGACTCCTGGTCACTGTTCATATTCCTGTATGCTGTTCAGTTTTAATAAAACCATCCATCCATCCATCCATTTTCTTCCACTTATCCAGTTCAGGGTCTGGAGCCTATCCCCAGCTATCAGTGGTCCTGTCACTGTGTGGTGTATCGGTCACAGCAATGCAATGCAAAAAAAACTGTTTCTTAACACACAAGGTAGATACTTTTTTAAAGAAGTCTTAGGATCAAGGCTATTCATAGATATTTTCTGAGTTTAGTTTTAAGTGTATTTTTAAGGGTTGAGTTTTGCATAATTTATATTAAATAAAGCCAACTTATCAAATTTTACAGTGTAATGTGTGAGGGCCAATTAGTCTAAACTGATCTGCTCCTTTTCTGTGTTTTAATCAAAGAACCTTGTCATTACAGCAGAGCTTTTTCACCTCTGGTGACCATTTAGGACCTCTAAACCTCTCGTTTAGACAATCATACCTTTGTAGCTGCCTAGAATGTGTTGTGTTGACTTACACAATTGAAATTATAGCCCTCCAGGGTTCCTTTCAGGAGACATTACATACTCATACTTATTAAATACATCTCCACTGTAATAATGTCAGCTTTCACTCTAAAGACCAAATGTCAGTGGGTGAGAGAGTTATTTAAGAGTTCAGTTGGTGTGAATGTCGATGAATACAGAGGAGCTCTAGTGAGAGTCTTCAAAGACAACATGGAAAATAACTGTGCTGAGTACTGAGCTTCAGGACATGGCTTATTGGTTGTAATAGCATTGAATCAGTAATGATTATTTAGATGTTTTCACCTGTTGATAGTTTTGACTACATTATGTTGTCACAGCTGTTACTGCAAATGCTGAACTCAAAGACAAAAGCCCTCCACATACCTGTTAAAACTGTTCTTCTCCACTCCATATCAATTGTATGCGGCACATTTCCGATACTTCACAATGCATTTTTATAATGATGACAAACTTCAAAACTCATTTTGCATCTGTGTCAGTTCTGCTGTAAAACTGTTCAAACTTATGATCCCATAAATCAATAATCTCATTGCCTAACTGTCAATTGCTCTCCATCTCACGTTCTCACTATCAGAGTGAAGTGCATCATCACAGACAAAAAGCTCAGCAGCCTCGAGAAAGGCAGATATCAACCTATCACATGTCCAATAATCTGGGATCTTGAAAGCAGCGAGTGTTGATATATGTCATATATTTGAGAAAGGAACAGACCCTGCTTTCAGTTTTGTTAGAGACAGGTTATGGTCTCTCAAAATGAGTTCAGCTGTAAAATATGTTATGAATGTCTTCATTGGAAGGTGGAGTAAAAAGCCAGCAAAGGGAGGGGTGAGATGCAGTATCATTTAGAGATAGTAGTAACAGTGTAGAGTAATACACATAAGAGTTCCAAATATACTTGAGTAAAATATAAAAAAGAGAAGAGATTATGAGAAATACAATGCCCCTAGCTTCTCTCTCACCTCTGCACAGCAAGTTAATCACAGCATGAAGTGGGTGTAAATTTCAAATATGTGGTTTCACAAAGTTAAAGCAAATGGTTGACACAGATACCCCCTATCCTGTCAGAAATGTAAGGAGGGAGCAGGTTTCCAACACTATCTGACATACACAATGGACATACCGTAAATCCCAGTTTACATCCATGGTATCCTGCTGTACTGATAATTCTGACATGTACTTCAATGTTCTGGTATTCTTGAGAAAGACATCTCAGAACTGAAAAGTCCTTGAAATGAATCTTTTACATGGCAATCTTAAGATATTTAAACTTGAAGCTGTGTCTTTAAATTTTAAACAGGAACATTGTCAAATGTGATGAATGTTGAAAAGCATTTACAGTTAAAGGTTACCTCCAAAAAGTGCAGTGATAGGGGCAAGAAGCAGCCAGAAGCTCTTTATGTGTGTGCAGACAGGTTTTCTTGATGCACAAACATGTGAATGAGTCTTTTGTGTAAGATATTAAATTATACAACTCCATTAAAAAACAGAACCTTTTTTTTTTTTTTTTTTTTTTTTTTTTTAAATTACAAAATTG
>VUQS01028975.1:0-11983 GCA_015108495.1 Heterochromis multidens | reverse complement strand
CAAAAAATTTATAAAAAATAAAAAAAAAAAAAAAGAAAAAAAATAGAAAAAAAAAAAAAAAAAAAAAAAAAGGGGGGGGGGCGATACTATGTGAATGGTCAAACAAAACAAAAACACCAGTATACTGTTATATTTTGATGGCATATTGATCTGGACATATGAGAACATTGGAGGCTCACAGCCAATTAGTACATAATCACATGGGCCTACAGACAAGTTCTCCACACACATCTAACTTCCTACTATCACACACATAGAGACAGAAAATAAATGTTCCCTTTAACAGGGAACTATTAACCCACGCAAGAATAAAATCAAGTGTCATCTATACTCTGCTTTAAACCTCTCCAGATGAATTGGTCCTGTACAGTCACTGAGCCTTTGTGTGTGCAAAGAGAAATTTAATACAATCCTGAATGATAAGCCTGGTGTTTATATGTTAACAAAGACTGACAGCCATATTGATACAGTCAGTTTAGTTTGGTCTTTCTGTGTTCTCTCAGTTCTGCTGTGTTACTAAAAATACAGCCAAAGAGCTGGAGCACTATGTCTAGGCCTTTGCAGTTCAGGCCTAGTGAACAGTTTAGAAAACACTTTGCTGACACAGGGCCACACAGAGGATTCACTGTCCCACTATGACAATGGCACTTTAACAACTTGTGTGAAGGTTTCTAAGGCACCTTTGGAGCTGAAACAAGTCAGTTGTGTGATTTCCCTGACAGTGCGGATTCAATGAGTTAGCAGCTTTTAGTTGTTTGAAACACTACTGCACCCCACTGACACAGTCTGCATTCTGGCTTGCTTCATTTCCCAGTAAACTACTGGCCCGATCAGCTGCTTCAGCACACGCCCTGACCATTTTGTGGCCACACCTACACTTTATTATTTAATAACAATCCTTCATGGAGTAAGTATAAAGATGTTCTCCCTTTGAAAAATATGTGGCTTTAAATTTCAGTTAAGTCTCAGCTTTGATTGACTGGATGAATTGCATTAAGCACAAGTTAGTGTCTTGCAGTGGCTTTTCCACTGACCTCAGTCAGTCATCACTCCAGAGCCTACTGTGGCTTGCAGCCCAAGATTGTGCTTTTCATGTGATCAGCAAGGACATATCCATGTCCCTAAATAGACAAATATTGAGGGACATGGATATATGTAATTTTATTGAGAAATTGTTGTACACATTTGCTGTTTATTGGTTGTTCTTGATGTAAATTCTTACCCTCTTTGTTACATTTTAAAAATATATATCTGTTCTAATCTAATCAAAAGTAGATACTAGGAAAACTTTGAAAACAAAAAAATGCAGAGGTTGTATAACAGCACTTACCCCATTTGGAGAAAGCTTCAGCTTTTTTAGAGAAAAAAAATGCCTGCTCCATTACCTACTAAAAATGGCTTTTTAAAGTCTTTCCAAGTTGCAACTCCTTTCCTTAAACTTAAGAGAAGATGACAGTTAGGGGCTGAGCCATAACTGGTGTTTACAAATTAGTGAGGTCCAGAATTTTTTCTTTTAATTTGTCATATTTAAGCTGTAGCACCAACGGCCCATAGAAAAGGCTACACTTCTGAGGAGACTGGGAGGACTAGAGTTACAATACAATAAACACCAAAGATTTTGAAGACTTTAAAGGGGTTTATTTTGTACAGCTTCCCTCTTCCCTCTGAGTGCTGTGTTAAACAAATCTTTTCAAAGTAAAAGCCATCTAGAGTGTCACACACTGATTTGTGATCATTTTTACTGTCTTGTTTTGAAAAAAAATTACCCAGGTTCAGACCTTGATGACCTAATAGCTGGTTATGGCCATGGCCAGGGATGACATCATCTTTCTGCTTGCTAGGGAAAATATAAGTAAGAACAATTATAATGCATTATAATATAAATGGCTAGCTTATATGCATTAACAAATATAACAATAATATCTATTTTATGACTAGATTAATACAGAAGACCAGCAAGAATTTATGCCACTTTCCCGCTTACAGTTTGAAGCTTGAGAAAATAGTTCAAAACATCATGTTTATTGTGTAGCCCTCATGATAATTATGCCATAACCAGGAAAGGTTTTGAAGAATCTGGTAATGCCTCCAAATTAGCTTTTGTAGCTGGGCCTTCTATATGAGAAAAATGCGTATTGCTACGCTGAAGACACAAACTGACGCCAACTATGGCTTCACACTATTGTGAACTATACTAACACAAACCTTTGCTAACCTTTGCTGTGGAGACATTATGCTGTAAAATATAACTTCTTCTCCTTTTTTTAATTGATAGTAGACAGTGTCTTGTTATCACTCCTGCAGTGTCGGCAAAGCGTAATTGTCCCGCTACAGTATGATGATGATGATGTTCTACTATACTGCAGTTGCAGTGTAGAAGAACTGTGCTGCTACTCAGCCCATCATCTTCAAACCCGCTGTGTGAGGTAACAAGTAGCCCGCACTACATGCTGTCTACCTGGGGCTTTACAACAGCCTGTTGAAATAAGCATTCCTGGCACACTGGACCTCTGCAATGTTGCATTTGTTTTGGTGGAACATTACAATAATATATTGCTGTGATCATAAAGCCAGGGCTTAAGCATTGATTTTCCACCCAAAAAAAGTCCACAATCTAAATCGAAACGATGTCGACTGCTCAAGTGCAGGATTTGCTTCAGTGCAGCGGAGCCCAGTTCCTTTCTACATGCCCTACTCGCACCTCAGCTGCCTGGCTTCGTCAACATAAAAGCAACTCAGGTGCTAGTATAAAAATCACGCTTTCCCAGGGCCCGCATGATGAGTATTGGTCTGCATCAGCAGAGTGACAGACATGAAAGAATAGTCTGTCTCCTCCGGCTGGTTCGCTGAAAACACAGTAGCTCATTTAATAGAGAAGTGGTGATGCAGAGGGGGAAATTCTGCTGCAGTCAACCCGAGGATGGAATAATCTGGTTAGGGGGAATCACGTTGGCCAGAGGGGGGAAAAAAACTGTGCGTGGCTCTGAGCCTCTGAAATAACGTCTAGCCCCTATGTGAGTGAGAGTGAGAGAGACAGAGAGGGAGAGCGAGCGTTATTTAAAAAGTTAGGAGATCATGGTGCCGTGTTGATGCAGGGGGGCGGGAGGGGGGCTTTTCGTGTGTCTCTGCGCTGCGTCCCCCAAACCTGAGCTCGCCGATGTAGTAGGAGCACAGAATAAGTTGTTCCCCCCTCCCAGCGCCTCTGCATGATCCACTCACTGCATAAATATGATTGCAGATCTATCATCGTTACAACAAAATAACAAAATAACGCAGACACTCACTCTGGCACACACGCACGCATAAAGCCGGTTCACTGAGAAACGGAGGAGTAGGCATAAATGGTGATGAGCTTACCACTTGGATTCTTGTTTTTCTTAAGACTCTTGCCACAAAGACACTGCAGCATATGCGTTCCTTTGCTGAAAATGTTCCAAAGAAACCACATTGATTTGGGCGAAGAGCAATCCAGTGTCTTAAACACCCAGATATAGATGAGATCCTTGCGGTTGCATAATAACACAATTGGATCAGTTCTCCTGAACAAGGCTACCAATTGTATCATAGAAAAATAGGTATATCCAAGTCCTATGCGCTTTCATTCACGTGACAAAATATTCACTGTCTGTCAGACTTCGTGATAATGGTGTGTTTTCTTCTTCTGGCGTATAAAGAATGCCTCCTCAACTAGTCGACAATAGAAAATATACTCTATAAATTGCATGTGTCGCACCGGGAGGAGACGGGTCGCCAGTAAACAAACACAACTAACGTGCAAACAGTAAACCACGGTGGATTTCCGAGGAGAAAATCATTGCCTATTAGTTCATCACTCTGAGGAGAGGAGGGTGGATCTGCACAGCATCAAAAGCCAAGGGAGGATGCATCCTATGGACAGACTGCTGCAATGATAGCCCCAACAAAACACCACATTGCCGGATCAAGTCCAGTTCGTTTCCCCTGCAAACCTGCTTGCTTGGCGAGGTCAGATAACACCAACCCCAGTTTTCATTTCTTAGAGCCCCCACGCTGCAAGGTTTCTATTAAAGCCAGGGTTCTTGGTGTGTGTGTGTCCGTGATTCCCGGAGTGTGCGTTTGCTCCCTTTGTGGGGTGTTCTCAAGCCGTTTCAGCACCACGCTACTGGCATCTCCAAAAGTACGGTGCGCCTGTATAAAAACATTTGCATCATTTTTCTTTGGCGTCGGACCTCTTGTTAGAAATAGACGAGTAGGAGGGGTTAAATTGAAAGATTGGCTTTCCATTACGTAAACACGTGGTTTGTGCGCCGTCATATCAGTGATGCTCGGAAATTTTTATGATCCGGCAGAGACTATTGTCCCATGCTGTTTCATCTCGAATTGTTGGAAACGACAATGTCTCAGATTTGTACACGAGAGCATGTATGTATCGCATGTTAAAGAGTCTGCATTTATAACGATTCATTTTGTGCCATTTCTTCTAAACATATAATTTCTTTGCTTTCACTTCCTCAAGCTGTTGCAGCTTTTATATGAGTGTTAAATGAGAAATTGTGCCTAATAGCTCTAAAGTCGCAGGTGTTCAGGCCTCACTTGGATAGGTCGGGAGACATTTGTGTGCACCTGTTTCACGTCATCTAAGCATTTGAAGTTCAGTGAAGCAACAGATCTTTGATTAAGACATTGAATTAGGGGGAAAAAACTTATAACAGAAGTCAAGCCAAGTTAAGATAACAAGAAAAAACTTCAAAAGAAGTGGTAGAAATTTCAAGGCACAATTGTTTGAGTTTTTTTTTTAATCACATTTACTTGCTCTGTTTTGTTTCTTCATCCCTGAGAACAGGGAACCAGTTAGTGTTGCTTGGAGCGACTGTTACCACTGTCTGATGGCTGATCTCTAAGGATTTAAAGATTTTCCATCACGGACAAAAAGGAGAAGGAGATATTGTTCATTATACCTGCCCTCCCCAAACAGGGGTTGTGGAGACAGAAAGTGCACGTGTGTGCACACATGCACTTGTGAGTGCATAATTTCAGGGCTCCCACCCAAAGACATTTTAAATTTGATTTGGAACCACTGGTGCATTTGTTGTTTGATGTTCTTCTGTTGTGTGTGTTTTCCATACTTCAGATCTTTTAATAACTCTTCAGTCTGTCAGCATAACTCTCTCTCAGCACAAATGGCAGAAGTTAGTTTGTCTGCCAGTGTTTGGAAGAGGACCCATTAGTTGCTCAGTATAGTGTTGACTCCATTCACAGGTGTCACATGCCGGCACCACAGCACCAGGATTATGGAACCAACAGGAATAAATGACTCATTTGGGATCAAAGCTAAACCCTTATTTCATTTATTTGTTCTATTTTTATTTTCATTTTATAGACTAACTGGGGTGAATATTGAGTTCTTGCTTATATAGGGTATGTTTTGCATTAGATCACTTCACTGATCCCTCCATTTTCAAAATAAATACCTTTGTATTTCATAATTATGCTCTTTTATAATGGCAAGTTGTGTGTTCAACTCTAAATTACAGCATTAATCTACTTTAATGACCTAGTTGTGGTGCCCAGGTCTTGTCAGTTGTCTGTGATAACTGGTTCCTCGGGGATGTGGGCCACTTCGAAACAAAATGTTTCCTGATTGGCGTTCTCGACATTGTGAATCTGCTATGTCACTGTTTAAAACTTAACTATGAGAATTTCTTATTGAGGTGGTTGTCAATTTTTCAACCACAGTTGACACACATTTACTGTACATACACACTTATCAGATGCACATGCACACAAAGGTGCAGAAATCCTTGCATGTAGATCCAGCACACTGCCTCACATAAGGGGCACGTGCATTTATTTAGGGAATTTAGGGAATTTGCTCACATAACATATTCTCGTGCGTTCTGTGGGGTCAAGTGGGCTCATTGTGGAATCAGCACAAGCCAGAGTCAGTGCATTGCAGCCTCTCCAGCTTCTTCTCTCTGCAGAGGCCTCTCATGTCATCTTTGCTATCGATCCGTCTGCTGTAATGTAAAGTATCATCACACCCTGGAGGATATCATCTGACAATTTTGTCAGGGATCATTAGAATACTTCTTTTTGATTGCCCAGGCTGCGGCCGGCAGGAAGTGGCTCCCTCGTGAGTTTTTAACAGCCTGTTTTCTCCTGATGGGAAAAAATAACTTGATTTAAGATGCATAGAGACAAATGGAGTGGTTCCAGTTTTACTCATGGTCTGTGGTTTCACTGTACACTTTTAAAAGGCTCACACATGGGGGAGTGTGAATATCACATGAATGAGTGTTATAATTTGGAGACTGGTTTATGGGGATGGATTCATATGATATTATATAATGAAAACTAAAATAACACTTTGAAAGATATTTCATAACAGAGGGTAATTTAACTCTTTGTAAAAATATATATATATATATTTAATAACAATCTGCACCAACATATGTTATACTTGGGTGAACTGACTAAAAGCAGTAAGCATACTCTAAAATGAATGAGCCAGAAAGTTGTTACAAACACATATCTTTTGGATTTGATTGGAAATTTAAAAAATGAATTACCATATGGCTATCAGCATGGTGAAGTTTAGTGATAATATGTGAACGATAAACACTTACTTGTCAATACCCTAATGTACTTTCTGCTCACTCAAAAAGACTAGATATTCCCATCATTTTGTTTTGGGGGGCAGAGAGTTCCCCCTAAATTAAATCAACAAGTATGATTAATGATAATGTTATTAGTTATAGAAAATACACTAGTGAATTACACACTTATATAATCCTCTTCCTGTACTACAATTTCAAAAATTGTGCTTTCACCCGAGTCATGGTCAGTGTTTTCAAGGAATGCCAGACTGGGACCACTTGCATCTCCATTTTAGCAGCAGTGTTAAAACCACCCCCTTCCCAGCATGCCTCCAGCCAAGATGTCTACCAATCAGAGATGGAGAGTGAGCAGTGTTTGGCACAGCTTGGAAGAAGTATTCACTAGAAAATGAACAGCTGCTGTGAACCAAGTCATATCCAAAGACTTCACTCAAACAAACACACAAATTTACACATAAACACACACTCTCATTGTAAACAAATTGTGGCAAGCTTCTGCTCTGAAATTCTCACTCAACTATATGCCCAGTGAGTACCCTGCTGCAACAGCTATGCACAAGGCAGCCGCTCACATCGAGCCACAGAGCTGAAAAGCCCAGAACAATTTTCTGTGCTTCACTAGTTTCAAACAGCTAAAGTGCACTATGTTAGGTAACTTCAGGTTTACTACTACACAGATCAGGTTACCAGAATAAATAAATGTGTTATGATTACAGACCGACAGAAAGACCCCAAGGCAGACTCAGACTCACAGAACAGTTCAAAGGCTTTATTCACAAATTCTGGGTTGACTAACAAAGTCAATATAACTTCAATCTGGATCTGGAGGAGTGGCCAGGCTGGTAAGTCAACTGAGGGCTTACAGTCTCTAGCTTGTTTGAGTCAATGATGCTGAAAGGGCAAGTTACAGAGCTCAAAATCCAAAGTGAAGTAAGTCCATGAGATGAAGTTCCAGCAAGACAGCAAACTGGAGGGCATCACACCAGGAGATTCCTGGGAGAGGAAACAAGTGTCACACACAAAGAAAGCAAATATTCTAAAGATTTAGGTTTAGGAGCCTGACATTACCACCAAAACAAGCTCAACAATCTGGCAGTGAGCAGAAAAAAAAACAGGTCCCTAAGTATTATGATTGATTAGGCAATGACACACAGGTGCGATGACCCAGCTGCTGCAGCCCCTGACCACGCCTGCTGGAAACCCCAATCACACAAGCACCTGAGAGCAGGAGAGACAGCGAGAGAGTCAGAGCAAAGGAGTGAGAGAGAAAGAGAGAGAGAGAGAGAGAGAGAGAGCGAAAGGAGAGGGGAGGGGTACAGGGTTCCAAGGAAGAATGACGTGCGTACAACACATGAAATACACAGTTAAGTCCATAATTATTTGAACATAGACACAATTTCTGTAGTTTTGCCTCTGTACACCACAGTGAACTTTAAACCAAACAATCAAGATGTGATAAAACTGCAGACTTTCAGCTTTAATTCAGTGGTATTATAAACATTTTGCATTAACTGTTTGGGAATTACAACCATTTTTATACACAGTCTCCCTTTTTCAGAGGCTCAAAATTAATTGACTGACACACAGTTTGATGGCCAGGTGAAGCCTATTCCTTTGTTATTTTATGAAAAATGAAGCAGACATAATATCTGAAGTTTATTCAAAGTGTTGAATTTGTATTTTATAGCTTTTCACTGTAATTTTAAATAAAGAGTTGTCAGTGCAAGTGAAGGGAGAGGGGATCTTCAAGCTGAAAAAGCAAAATAAACCTATCAGAGAGACAGCAAAAACTTTAGGAGGGCCCAAATCAACAATCTAGTACATTCTTATAAAGAAGGAATACACTGGCCAGCTCAGCAACACCAAGAGGCCTGAAAGACCATAGAAGATAACTGAAGTGCATGATGACGGGATTATTTCCATGGGTTAAGAAAAGCAACTTCACAACAGCTAACCAAGTCAAGAACACGTGTAGGAAGAAGATGTATTATTGTCAAATGATACAATCAAGAGATGCCTTCATGGAAATACAGAAGAATTATGAAAAGGTGCAAACCGCTGATTACACTGAAGAACAAGAAGGACAGGTCACCAGTTTGTCACAGGGCTAACAGAGACACAAACAACTTGTACCAGAATAATGAGAATTGAAAAGTATAATGAAGGAGAGGAACAGCTCATGATCCGAAGCATACCACATTATCTGTTAAACATGGTGGAGGCAATGTTATGGCACGGACATGTATGGCTACCAGTACTAGTGTTTATTGATGATGTGACTGCTATACTCTGCTCAGATTCAGCAACGCTGCAAAACCGTTCGGAAGTGCTTCACAGTGCAAATGGATAATGACCCAAAGCAAACTGCAAAAGCAAACCAAGAGTTTCTCAAAGTAAATAAATGGGATATTCCTCAATGGCCAAGTCATTCACCTGATCTCAATTCAACAGAGCATGCTTTTTAGTTATTAAACATAAAAATGAAGGCAGAAAGACCCACAAACAAGCAGCAACTGAAGGTGACTGCTGTAAAGGCCGAGCAGAGAATTTCAAGGGAAGAAACACAGCATTTGGTGATATCCGTGGGTGCTGAACTTCAGGCAGAAAAGAATTGCGTATAAAAACGGCTGTAATTCCTAAACAGTTAATGTTAAATATTTGTTAAACCCCTTGAATTAAAGTTGACAGTTTGCACTTTAATCATATCTTGTTTATTGGATTTAAATAAACAACGTGTTAATATACTGAAGCAAAACTACAAAAACTGTGTCTTTGTCCATCAAATTATCAGCCTAAATGCACATGATATGGGCCTACAGCTGATATTAGCATCTACATTTGACTTCCTGTCAGTTCCTGCTTAATAATTCTTGGCTAAAATGCAAAACCATATATGTTGTTTAGACATCATCTCTAAAACCTCTCCAGTGCACCCACATTGTGACTAATAGGGCACAAGATCAATGCAACAAACAGAGGAATCGTGCACACATTATAACCAATTCATCTTTTTAAAAAATAAATTGTGACCAAAAGTATTCATTAGTGATAAGGGCAATGAAACTAGCCCCAGTGAGGATTCAGATACCCTCCACTGTATAACGATAGCCCATATTCAGTGAACATAGACAGCTTGTTATACAAACTGTCTACCACAATATTAATCACACTATCATAGCTGCATAATATGATCCACGCTCTGTGTCTTTAATTTCCCCATCACCCATTTTCAGTGTCAGTCTCTTGTAGGGCAGTAAAAACACACAGTCATTATAAAGCATGCATGAAAAAAAGACATCTTGGTATCTCACTTTGAAGACCTAATATGACTTCTTCAGTCAAGTCGTCATATTACTGACCCATCAAGAGTCTTCTCTTTGCTGCTTTAATTTATTATGTTTTAAATTTTCCCTCTCACAATTGTTTTATACACCCTGCCTAAGAGCAGTTGGAGAGTTCATCAACTTTCAAGTTTTTAATGAATTATTTGGCCTACTAAATCACAAAAAGCACAGAGATCACCCATGCTTTCATTGCTTGCAGTATTGTCAACACTTGGAAACATTTGTCACAAATACAGCTGGGTGAAATGTAAATGGAGCAGCTTTGCTTTGGGGCAAGGCAAGAAGTGCCTTTACTGAGTACTCACCCAAAGGATGAGAGGGAGTCAAATGGAGCAGTCAATATGAGAGCGGATATTAGTAATGCTACACTGGTCACTCTCATACCAAGCATCTTTTGACCCTGGCACTGCCCTTCTTCAGCCTTACTCCCCACAGGCTCTTTGAAACTTTACCCAGAATTGATACGTACACACACTCACTTCTTAATGATGCACATGGCCAAAAATAAAGCCCACACTCAAATCACTCCCTTTCATAACCATCTCTCTGGGAGTTTCCTGTTCACTGAGAATTCTCATAACGAACGAATTTGCTTCCTTATCATGAGCACACTTTCCATTTTTAGCTTCTTGTAGTTGTCTGCATTGAATTGCTCTATATGGTTGTGACAATACGGTTATGTAGACATGTTCATGAAGCCAGAGTTTACCCAAACGTACAGCCCTGTGTGATCATGCAATTGATTGGGTCTTGCAGAGCCAACAAGATAATCAATACTTCAGCTATTTTATCCCCTCTTTAACCAGTGATCTGCCATGTGGTGAACCATTCTGTTCTGCTCTATTTTTTTTACCTTCAGTACACATTTTAGGAATCAGTGCAACTGCAAGAATGTTGGCACCAGGATAAAATGCAACAAGTAGGTGGACAACAAATGTGATATCATCATGTTATTTTGACTGTTAGTGGTTTATGTTGTTTCCTTACTACTTCATTTAATGTAAAAGCGTACAACTATTTAGGATGCTTTATCTGACATATTTAGTGACTATGAATATAATGAAAGTGTTTAGATGATCATTTTTACTCATAGTACACACAATAAGTAAGTGAGCATTTGAAACATGTTAAGGACAACTACTTTTTGTGTCATTATTAAGATGCATAATACATAGATGGACAATAATGGTTTGATTAAGTGATGGCAGGAGCCTAGCTCTCTCAACCCAACCTCTTCATTGTTTAAATGCAGTAATGTGTAAAAGTCTTGAGCCACCCTTCATTTCTTTATATTTTGTTGAGAAAACATGTGCAACCATACATGGAAATACATTATATGAGGCCAAAACAGAGTTTGTACAATTCTAATGAGCTTGAAAGTAGATTTTTGGTATGATCACCTCTATTCTTCAACAGCCTGAACTCAAGCTGTCTTGTTATTCCTTTAAGTAGTCTTCAGGAATAGTTCTCCAGGCTTTTTGCAGGACATTCAAAGCTCTTCTTTGGCTGTTGGCTGTCTTTTGTTCTGTTCTCTGTCAAGATGATCCCACACTGCTTCAGTAATGCTGAGGTGTTGAGGTTAGTTTGGCATACCTCAGCCTTTTCTCCTTGTTTCCTTTCCTTAAGAATGGCTTCTTGATAGCCACCCTTCCATTGAGACCATTTATGATTAGGCTTGAGGATCAGCTGAAGGGCCACATGCATCTCTCAGGTGCTGTGTCAGATCTTCACTGGATTTTTTCCTATTTCTTAAGGACATGACTTTGAGTCACAAAATACAGTTTAAAATTGGTTCATTGCTATGTTGTCTGTTACATGTAGCCACAACAGTGGTTCATTCTTTGAGTTAAGTGCCTTTGAATGATCAATAGGTCAGTGTTAAATAGCTCAACAAAATAATAATTATATATATATATATATATATATATATATATATATATATATATATATATATTTTTTTATTTTTTTTTTATTTATTTTTTTTTTTTTTTTTTTTTTTTATAATTATTTTTTTATTTTTTTTTTTCTCAAAAAATAAAAAAA